>OMLI01033395.1:8574-21463 GCA_900302605.1 Rondeletia loricata
GACGGACGGCTTGAGCACCCTGACACGGTGAGAAGTGGGAGACAGAAAGAGAGGATCGTGGTTGAGAGATAGACATCAAGATCATTTCTGTTAGAGGAATGGAGCCTGATGACCTTTTCACATCTAATGTGATTTATGGCTATTTATCATGGCTGCTTGCTTTTCATTTGCAGGGGGAAATGGTGCAATGGACAGTGTTCCTTATTTCCTACTGGGGAGAACAGATCGGACAGAAAGTCAAGAAGATATGTGATTGGTGGGTAAATCTGTCCATCAGTTTGATATTTGACATTGTAGATATCCATAGTGCTGCGCTGAACCTGTTGAATATCTTTTGATTTCTCTTACGCACACAGCTTCCGCACACAGACATTTGCATATCCTGAGAGCACTGCTGAGAGAGAGGAGATTCTCCAGGGACTCCAAGGCAGCATTGAGGATATCAAATCGGTAAGTGTAGCGCCTGTGTATAATAAAAGCACAATGACTACATTTATTGATGCAGTCTTGATGCAGCATTTGCCCCACAGCCTCATCACACTAGAAGAGACTAGAATGCCCAAGATAGGAATGAGTGATGTGATTTTTACTTTCTCCAAAGAACTACTCTCACACTAATTTTCTCACCCATGTCATCTGTGCACCCCCCACCTCCATCCTCTTCAGGTGCTGTCCCAGACCGAGGCCTTCCTGCAGCAGCTGCTGGTGCGGGCGGTAGCTGTGCTGCCCCAGTGGAAGGTGCGCGTCCAGAAGTGCAAGGCCGTCCAGACGGTGCTGAACCTCTGCAGCCCCTCCGTCACCGACAAATGCCTCATAGCTGAGGCCTGGTGTCCCGTTGCCAAGCTGCCTGAACTGCAGAGTGCTCTGAGAGAGGGAGGGGTGAGAAAAGGGAGAGGAAGGGAGAAAAGCAAGGACGGAAACACAGAAAGAGTTGTGGATTAGAAGGATTAAAACAATAAATACAGAAGGTGTGACTGGAGAAAGACAGGCTGATGTTAACATTTGTGTCTTGCTCTCTTTATGGTGGAGAGAATATCACATCAAATTGGATGCTGGTATTTCGTAATTCAAAGTTTCCTTGCTCACATATGTTGTAGAACACTTTTGGCATACACCCAATCTACTAAGAAGCCTTTTATTTAAATGAAATTAAATGTATTAGAACTGGTTTGCCAGTTATTCCTGTCTTCAGCACACCTAAGATGCCGCCCTCGCTACCGCCTCAAGTTAGAGCTTTGTGTTTAATACATTAGTTTGTGAAGGTTGGTGGGCCTAATCTCTTGCTCTCTCCATATTTATGCCACCCTCCTCCCTCCATCCATCCCCAGAGGAAGAGTGGTAGTGGGGTGGACTCTTTCTACAACCGCCTGCCCTCCTCCACCCCTCCACCCACCCTGTTCCCCATCAACTCTTTCACAGCCGGCTTCCAGAACATCGTGGACGCCTACGGAGTGGCCAGCTACCGCGAAGTCAACCCAGGTACGTCACAAACCGCATATCACCACACTAATACGGTTTATCCCCATTGATGTCTGGTATAAAGGTTTTGAAAGGTGTACACAAGAATGCGTCTGGGAATGTTTGTCTTTTGGTTGAGTCAAGTCTGTTCTCTCTGCAGCGGTGTACACCATAATTACCTTCCCCTTCCTGTTTGCGGTGATGTTTGGGGACGTGGGTCATGGTATGCTGATGACCCTGGCTGCCCTCTGGATGGTGCTGGAGGAGAAGGACCCCAAATTCAAAAACAACAACAATGAGGTAATTTGGAGGGTGGTCGCATGCAAAGTACACACACTAGCTCAATACGAGGATAAGACTCAATGCTAAAACACTTGCTATCTTACTCACGTGTCATTTTATTGTGAGGAACATTGCATGTAATCATCTTATGCAATCTATTTATGGGGGCAGGTCACCGTTATGAACACGTTCTCACACATATCCTAATATTGTCTTGCATCAATTCATTTGGTTGGCTGGGTGTATCAGATGTATTATGCTGTCACATCTCTTTTCCCATGCACAATGACTACTGAATCAATCTCCCTGTCCTCTCTCTCTCTCTCTGTGGTTCAGATCTGGAGGATGATGTTTGGAGGTCGGTATCTGATTCTGCTGATGGGACTCTTCTCTGTCTACACGGGGGCCATCTACAACGAGTGCTTCAGCAGGGGCCTCAGTCCCTTCAGCTCAGCGTGGCATGTTGGCCCCATGTTTGAGAACAACAAATGGAAGTGAGGACATTTCACACATGCACACGCACACTTCAAATGATTCATGGCTTTTTCTCCAATCTACTCGCACCTTGTTTCCAGTCCCATCTTGCATACTTGTGTTTTACCCGCTTTCAGTGCATCGGTCCTGGCAGGGAACCAATACCTGTCCATGGACCCTGTTGTGGCTGGCGTTTTCTCCGGCCCCTACCCATTCGGCATCGACCCGGTACGGCCGTCTAGATCCTTGTCACCTCAGTTCACCACTTTCATCATCCCTTCTTTCTCTCTTCTCCATTTGCTTTCATCCTCTCATCTCTCTTGTCACTGCATCTATACTCATTCTCTCCTTTTTGTGTCCCTGTCAGATTTGGGGCCTGTCCAACAACAAACTAACCTTCCTCAACTCTTATAAGATGAAAATGTCTGTCATCATTGGTATCATCCACATGAGTTTTGGAGTCTGCTTGTCCTTCTTCAACTACAAGTAAGTAACCATATTTGATTTTCTGGTGTGTGCTATAATAATTCCTTTTTTTTCTACACTTCTCTTTTGTTTCTTTCCATATTTTGTTGACTTACCTGTTGTACTTGCTCTCTGTCTCTGCTTTCCACTGTCCTTTTGTTTTCTCCAGGCAGTTTGGCCAGATGAGCAGTGTGTTCTTTGTGCTAATCCCTGAGCTGTTCTTCATGGCGAGTTTATTTGGCTACCTGGTCTTCATGGTGGTCTTCAAGTGGATTGCCTACACTCCCGCCCAGTCCAAGATAGCCCCCAGTATACTTATCCACTTCATAGACATGTTCCTCTTCACAGAAAACCCAGACAACCCACCCCTCTACAAGGGACAGGTGTGTGTGTTGTGTGTTCATTTCTTTAAGACAGCCTCCTTAGGTGAGTATGTGTGAAATAACAGCTGGTCTCCCCAACTCTGTGTGTAGGTGGTGGTGCAGACGATCCTGGTGGTGCTGGCTCTGTGTTCTGTTCCAGTCCTCCTGCTGGGGAAGCCCACCTATGAATACATCACACACAAGAGGAGAAGACGCCATGTGGTGAGGCTGTGTTTGAATGTGTGTCTGACTGTACTTCTATCTTTTTTTTAAATCAATAAATAGCTGCATTTGTGACACATTTCTGATTCTCCACCACAGCAGGAAGAAGATAGACGTCCCCTCGTGACTGACAACGGTTCCATCAACGCTCGTCAAGGGGAGGTCGAGGGAGGAGCTAATGAAGAGGAAGAGGAGGTAAAAGAGAACCTTGAGTAACTTGACGCACAGAACATTTTAAACCACTCATACGTTGTACTCTTGTCATTCTATTGTAACCACTGTAACTCTACTCTCTGTAGGAGTTTGATGCTGCAGATGTGTTCATGCATCAGGCCATCCACACCATAGAGTACTGCCTGGGCTGTATCTCCAACACCGCCTCTTATCTCCGACTCTGGGCTCTCAGTCTGGCACACGCACGTTAGTGGCATGCATATATGCACACACACGCACACGTACATCCTCATACTCACATGATGCACTCACAGGCACGCACACAGAGAAACTTCCTCTATAATGCCGAAACACTCATACATAATTTTTCAGTCAATTATTCATACACATGGTGCATTTTCTTTCCCCCCAAGAGTTCAGCGTGAGGCTGTCTGACAGTGAACGTTTGTTTCTCCACAGAGCTGTCAGAGGTGTTGTGGGTGATGGTGATGCGTAATGCCCTGAGGTGGCAGGGCTACATGGGATCTGTAGTCCTCGTTGCGGTCTTCTTCTTCTTTGCCGTGCTGTCCGTCTCCATCCTGCTGGTCATGGAGGGCCTTTCGGCTTTCCTGCATGCCCTCCGTCTGCACTGGTGAGGACGAGAGGGATACAGTTAGGGAGAAGAGAGGAAGGGATTGGAGGAAAGAGAACGGAAAGGGAAAGATGTTCCCAGAGATAGTTTATTGTTTATATAATGTTTATTTATTTATTTTGAGTTTGCGCCAATCATCTAGGTTGCCCCTCTCCCTTACATTGTTCCTGGTGGTGTCTGCACACAGCCTAGTTGGAGATATCAGGACTTGTTTTCCTCCCTTCAGAAGAAGCCATTTGCTGCCATTCATTCTTGTACAGTATGAAAAACGACTCCCCACAGATTTGAAATTTGCCCGAGCTGGATAAAGCATCACAGTAAACATGAAACCTTAATTGGGTTTTGTCAAAGTTTCTGTTTTATCATTATTTCACTGTGCCCGAGTTGAGTGTTTTCATATCAATGCGTGCATTATGTTACGCTCTGCTTACTGTCAATCACCTGACACCCACAGGAAGAAATGGAAGTCTCTGCCAGGAAATAATCCCTCAAAAAGATGTCGCCTAACAAACTTTTTGTCACATCCATGTCTTTTTATTTAGGGCGTCTTTGTTAGCAGGGACAGCAGTTAATTTCAAGATAGGTTTGACACTGTTAAGTTTGTATTTTAAAAAATACGTAAAAACGGGGGGGGGTGTAAACTAGATGTAGCCAGTAGTAATTGGGCTTTAACTCTAAATTACACTGGTATTTACTTAAAGTCTGCCGCCTCTGGAGTGAACTGTACGGAAAAGGTAGAGATGGAGGATATAGAAAAATATAGAGAAATGCAGTGGATGGACACATAGAGGGAGGGGAGGAAGAATATGTGAAAAGGGATTATCTTGTTTAGTTTTCACATATTGTATGTTGACGTTATTGTTGTTCTCTCTTCCAGGGTGGAGTTCCAGAACAAATTCTACAGTGGAACAGGCTACAAACTGAGCCCTTTCTCCTTCTCGTCTCTGATCAATGCATCAGCCGCTATATGATTGGTCAAATGATAATTAATCAGGATTGCCAAATGGTTATGCTAATGTATGTATCTTATTGAGCACTTGCAGCACCACTACACATTTAAGAATTATTTTGTTTCCCTTTCTTCCTTACTTTGGTGGTTCTTTATAATTTGCTGTAGGTTCATGAATGGTTTAATTCACTTGCACAATTACTATGACAGATGATTTTTGCATATCAATACGAGGATAATGTCCCTGGCCAATGAATTGCATTATAGCAAATGAAAAATACTTTTGTATCACCCAATCTCCCTTATCAGTTTTTTTATTATTGATCTTATGTATTATGCCCCATTGTCTTTTATGATGTCTGTTTCAGTAACTCAAGAAATAGTTACTAACCACATTTACTATGAGCCTGGATTGTAGACATCAATCGTGAGAAGGGAATCACATCAATTAATGAATCTGTTCTACAGTTTAAGGGAACGTATGCTTATTGAATTGGTGTACTGTTTTTGAAGTGCGGTGTAATCCTGTAGGATTCGCCAAATGATAGCAGGGAATTATCTGAGTGATTTTCATAAGCCAAGTCTTCCCAGCACAGACAACAGCTATTTATTGGTATAAAAGGATTTCTGGTGCCTTGTTAGGTATTAGGAGTGAGTGCCTGTTTCTCCATTAAGTCTTTGGTACAGATAAAATGATGCATTACCACACCACCACAGCTTTGAACAAAGTTCTACCTTGGTTTGTCTCTTCTTTTTGCCGGTTTGCACTGTCAAAGTGATCAATTCTGAATTGAAATAAAATTATAGATTTTCTTGTTTCATCTTGTGTCTAATTGCATTGAATTTGTATTCAATGAATAGGCTACCATTACCTGTTACTTAGTCACATTAGCTGTTGTGTCATTTCTGTATGATCAATTAATGTTGCGTAGTTGTAATGAAATCAAATGTAAAGGCTACATTTTTTTGTCTAGCTAATGGAAATATAAGCGGAACCTTTAACCCGCTGGCGTTTGTTCCTGTCAGTGCTCCTTTAAAATCGCACAATCTGAAACGGATGTTGTCTGAATGTCAAAGATGGCGCTACACATGTCAAGGCGACTATTTATTTCATAACACAGTATTAATCATTTTTGTTAATGTTACGCCGCTTGAGCGGATGGTACCATATCGACTGAACTGTTCCTTTATGAAGACATAAGAGCCGAGCAGATGGCGGTATTGGGCGACATAAGTCGAAATGTACGGCAGCTGTTAGGTCAAATTCAACGATGCCGTCAGAGTGTGGCTACAAACCAGTCTTTGATATCAGGTAATATTACTGTATCTAACTGGTCGGTACATCACGCATATATTTTGTTTTGATTTTTAAATATTCTGTCAACAGCTTCGCTACTTAAGTATTGGTGTTCCGCTTATCATATGCAGCGGTGTAGGCTGTGCTTATTTTAACCCAAACGTCTGACTGTCTCGGGAATTTGCTCATACCAGACCAGGACCAGGTGCTACATTTCATATGGTGCTCGACAGGGCTAGGTTGTGTCATAACAAACCGGTTTAATCATATGTCATATGTCATCAATACTTGTTTTGCCCCCAGCTCGGTGTTTCAGCCAGGCAGCCTCCCAGCCAGAGCCCAGTGCAGATGACCATGAAGCTGTGAACCCAACCTTTGTCAACAGAAACCCACGTAACCTTGAGCAAATGGCGCTAGCAGTGAAAGACAGGGGATGGAAGACAACCTGGCCCCACAGAGAATTCTACCACAGGTGTGTGTTTGTTAATATAATGTGTATGTTCTTGGCAAAAATGTACATGCAAGACTTTCCTCCCTCACATCTTTAATTGCTCTTTATTTCCCTCCTTCCTGTGTGAGTGCAGAGTGAACTGAGTGCCTAGGCCTCAGAATCCACCCTGCCTTTCTTCTGTTTCACTACTGTCTCTCCTGTCTTCTCAGGTTGGTGTTTTCTCGTACCCAGCACCACGTGACCGCCGAAGTGTTCTCCAGCAGCTCTCCTGTCCCGGTGTTGTGCTGCTCAACCAAGGAGTGGGCTGTGAAGCGGGAGCTGGTTTCCACAAACTGCGTGGCGGCGTGCCAGGCCGTGGGCGAGGTGCTGGCACATCGATGCCGTCAGGCTGGCATCACTAGAATGGTGTACAGGGCGATCCCCTGGCAGTACCGCTCTGATGCTGTGAGTACACACGGGGATTGCTTTCAGAGTTATATGCTGTATTCATACAGCAATAGCTATCTGATTTGTCTGTCAATTTTTCTTCCTTCCACTCATCGCGTGCCATGGTGTCAGAGTGTGCTCCATGCTTCTCTCTCCCTTGTTTTTCTCCTCTACAGGTTCAATGTTTCAGGACGGCGATGAAAGACGGAGGAATCATCCTCAGCGAACCGAGAAGGAAATACATTTAAACCTGAATTAAGTGTCGTCTGTCACTACACTATATTAGTTTGTAAACTGTTGGTGGCTTCTGTAGCCCCAACTCATTGCTCGGTTCTGAATTCTTACAATACATCAGCTCAGCTCACACATGGTAGGAGGATGAGCAAGCCATTAAGCCATTACATGGCAATATGAAGAGAATATAAATGCCCCCATGTCATTTATCTTCTTCTGGATGTAATAGTTTCTACTCTGGTGTATTATTGAATAAAGAAACAAAATAGTTGGTCTGAGTATAATCATTTATTTTTCACTCGTACAGTGCTAACTGTAAACAAGAGCATAGTGGAAACAGTGGAGAGTTCAACACATGCATGGAGATATAATTGATAAGATTTAAAAAAATCATTGATCGATTTGATCGTAGTACAGCATTACATTACATTGGCTCAGGCAGTGGGAGTCATGTGCGGTGAGGAATGATAAAGTGCATGATTTTTAAATAGTGAGCATGCCATAAATGGAACCCAGTGGAAGTGACGTTAGCTTTAGCCAGGATGAACTAGAAAAATAAGTGATCCACATCAGAATCAAATGTCTGACAACATTGAATAATTTACCTTGATGATCCACTATTAATATAAATACATGGGAAATCCTGAACACGTTTAACCACTCTTTCACAGGTAGGTATAAAAACACACTAAACATGCACCCAGTTCATCAGCTACTATGTGTAAAAGACATGTATACTCACACATGCATAACTTGGAAAGTAAGTTTATACTGCACTCCAACCAAGTGAGAAACGGCACAAGATACATACTGCAGCCATATGAGCAGCCACCACCTCATAGTGAAAACACATTATAAATACATGGGTCATAGAGCTGCTTTTCAGACAGCCATCTTAGTCTCAGGTTGAAGGCACTCATATAGCAAGGAAAGGTTTCATGTAGCCCTGGCATCTTGTACAATGTGTGACATTAAAAAATAAAATACGATACTGGTTCTTGACATACTGATATGAAAACTGTTACAGTATTCTCAGTTTTCAATTTTAAATATTTATTGGCACATTGGAATACATTGTTTGGCTTACAGGCTTGTGCCATAGAACTGGCCCTCACTTGGTCCATAATGCACAGCCACATTCTGTGTGCACAGCTTAGATACAGTCATCTATGGTAAAATCTCCCATTTGTAAATAATTTAAGTCTTGTGAAAAAGTTTTGATGAGAGAGAATATGAAACATCTAAAAATGAATAACCCAGACAGGCAGCATACAGCCTCACATTTACAGAGGAAAGAAAAAACACATTACAACAGCAATTGCATAGATTGGTGATATGAGAGTGGAGAGTGATGGTACGAGGGGAAAGGGGAGGTCTAGAGAGAGAGGACGCTAAATGGAAGGAAAGACCCGTAACATCTGTATGTGGTGGGATAAAAACAGAATAAACTATAAATACCTGTACATAAATGTACAGATAATGACTTCTGCCACCAGATATGCTTGCAATGGTCACGTCACTGATCTGACATCACAATACTGCAGCAGTACAAAATCCTTTTATCAACAGTGAACCATCAATCATAACAGTTATGAATAGAGCTGTGCAATGAAAGACCTGCAACACAAATTAAAACTTGCATCATCCTTAAATAATGCAAGCAATAGAGTATCGGTATATAAATATCTCGGCATGTGACAACCATATTTATTATTTGAGCAGTTTCAGAAAACGCTTTCTTACGGATACTGTCTCCTTTAGAACCATTTATTTTCCTCACCATCCATTTTCTCCTCTCCGCCTCCTCCACAGACCTCCTTCGTCTGTCCCTCCACTGTCTTCCATCTCTTTTACCACTTTAAGATTTGCTCAGCCCGGCCTCTGGTTGGCTGCGTGGTTCAGGTGATATATCCACACAGGCTCTCTGGTGAATCAGACTCCTTCGCCCATGGCTGCGTCGCCGCTGCCCTGGAGACCGCCTCGGACTGCCAGACAACTATGACAAGAACAACAAAAAGTAGAGTAGTTTATATAGAGCTGTCAACTTTAGTGAGCATTGGCATATCAATATTCACACCATTACTAAATTTGCCAGTTTTTCAACTTGATTTCAGGGAAATATCAAGTTGAAAAACTGAAAAGATTAGAGTGCATTGCATTGAGTACTGAATATGTTTTTTTTTTTATAGTTGCAATATATCAGGGAGTACTAAAAGGTATATAATTTAATATTCCGAGTATGCTTCCTATATCTGCCATTTTCCAGCACTATCTTTAAAAAAAGCTCTCCCATTCAATTTTTCAATTAAAAAAAGCCAAGACAAAATAAAAGATGAATGGAATTTCTACTATCAAGTATGCAGGTTTAGATATCAAACTAGTAAATGGACACCGACTTCAATAAAATTTCAAGTGGAATATACTTTGACAAATATGAACAGTATCATAACAATACTCAAAAGCACATAATGAAAAGAATGGAGTTTATAGCTTCCAGTATGAAGTATGAGAATATGGACAGAAGAAGAATAAGAAGCACATGTATCACGAAAAAAGTGTTGCTTTGCAAGCACATCTTATCACAGAGCAACATTAGGCAATACATGCTTTTAATTGATCCAGCTTCCTCACTCCTTCCTCCCTGCACTCTCCCCTCATTTACCTGGTCACGCCCTTTATCCTCATAATCTAGTTCACTAATGGACTGCATGAGAGAGAAGAGGTTCATCCTGCCACTGCGATTAAGACTCTGAGACACCTAGAGATGAGAGAGAAAGAAAAAGAACACGTCAGGGATGTGGTGGAAGAAAATAAGGGAAGGAGGGGGTTTGTGTACAAAAACAGAGACGCAGGAAGATAAACAGCTCCAGATCCACTCCGATGAAACAGAGCACAGTGTGAATTAATTTGTGTATGGCAGCCCACTCACCTTGTCCAGCCCATGTACAGTGATGATGGGATTGACAGCTGTGGGTTCTGTCAGTGGAGCTTCCTGGTTGGTTTCAGACTGGGGGGCGGGGTCTTCAAATACCTTGGTGTGTTTGTGTGTGTGTGTGTATGGGAAGATGGGGGTTGGGTTGTTGAAGTTGATGGGGGGAAAAAAGGTGAATAAAAAAAAACTGCAAACAAATTAATAACATTCTCATCGATTCTGGAATAATTGTTTTACCTCCTTCTCTCCCTCTGCATCGTCGTTTTGATCCGGACTATCTACATCGTCTTCCTCATCATCAAGTCTCTCATCATCATCATCATCATCATCCTCCTCCTCCTCTTCACTCTTTCCTTCCTCCTCCTCCTCCTCGTCACTCTTTCCTTCCTCCTCCCCATCCTGGCATAGTGACATCTTCCTTTGCTCTCGCGACTTGCGCCTCCAGAGCGCGCTGTGGCGCTGCTGACTGGAATGAAGAATGAACATACAGCAGAGTCCTCACATGAGCGCACACACACATACTGCACACACACAAGCTTGATACAGGCAAACGAGAAACAAGCAAAACTCCACATACGCATGCTCGCACAGACGCATACATAGTAATGGTTTCATTCCAAAACTTAAAATAGTCTTTCTTTCATGTCAGCAATGATTTTGTCAGAGTAGGTGTGCCTTTTTTCTAATGGTGGATAACTCATTTTGAAATGGAACTCTTCATATGAAGGCCTAACCCCATGCCTGACCTTGCGTTGAGGATGCCGCTGTAGGTATGGAGCTGCTTCATGAAGCCGTCGTTGGGCTTGATGATGGGCCGGCGGTCCCTGACGTAGGCCAGGGTCACATCCAGTGGCCAGCGCTGCTGCTTCATGGCGTAGGCTATCACCGTGGATGCAGAGCGAGACACGCCCATCTTACAATGCACCAGCACCGCCTGCCCACTCTTCCTGGGGTACCAACAGATCAACAGATATTCATTCAAGGATTTAGGGTTATGAGCTGGTCTAACCGGCTGGTTAGACATCAATCCAGACATCAATCACATAGCTAAAACTACCAGAAGACACAGTGACTGCTCAAAACTGCAAAATCGGCTGTCACTGCCAAAGAGCAAATACTCTCTATCTCAATCACACCTTGGGAGGATGGAGATGAGGTAAAAAAGAGGAGAGAAGGGCTACCTGGCAGCGTTGATGAAGTTGTATGTGTCTGTCCACTGGGACAGCAGGTCGGTGGCGTCCACATCATACACTCTGATGTTCATGTAGGTGAAGGACTCAGGGAAGAAGTTGTCGATCTCTCTTGTCACATTCAGGATGTAGCCCACACTGGAAAAGGTACAGCCACAACCTTAGAGTCATAACAGTTACTTACCAAAACATATTGGAGATACACAATCCATTGTTTCCCATTACATAATACAATGGACAACAGACATGGGCAACAACAAAAACACACACAGAGCCGTACAAAATGGTGCAGGTGAAAAGACTGACTTGTTTTTGTGCAGCTCCTCGAAGTTAGCTGCATTCCACTCAGAGCCCTGAAACCAGAGAGACAGAGAGGCTCAGACAAAGTCATGGCAGAAGAAAAGGAAAGGGCCCAGAGCCTCGTCTTCCCCATCGCTGTAAACACAGAACTTACACAAAGGGGAAGTTACAGTCACATGACCACATCTTGGCGAAAGCACACTTCCTTCAGTTTGTTGGCCAAAGCACAAGCAAGGCCACTTGCCTTAGTGTTAAAATGGGGCAGACTACTTCCTTCCTTTACAGCTGAGGTATCACTCACCAGGTAAAGGTAGTCAAATATCTTGGAGGGGTTGTCCATCTGAGCCATGGTGATCATCATCTCGTTGTCAATGTACTCCTTGTAGGGCCTCATATCAAAACCTATCCTGGCCTCCAGGGCAGAGCGCACCTACAGTAGCAAAGGAGAAGGCAGTTAGCACAAATCTTCTTATCCAGGCATGCTTTCAACCATTCTTTCTCTTATTTTCTTGACCTAATATTTTCCTTAGCCCTCCTTTACAGGTTGCTCTTCCATCCTTAGTTCTCTTTCTTTTATCATACCCTACTTCCTCTCTAATATCTGCCTCTCACCATTTTAGCTGTGAGGCTCTCCAGGTCTTCAGTCCTCATGATGTCTCTCAGGTGCTCCTTGATCAGCATCTCTTTAGACATTCTGTCCGAAGAGCTGCTTGTACAAGATAAGACGAAACTTTAGTTTAGTTAGTAGACTAGCAGGGAAGGAGGGGGTATGAGCAAGAAGGACTGATGATGTATTATAATTGTAGTTGCATATTCATAGCAGTGGGGGACACTTTACCAGCTGTGGGGGGCCACCACAGTTAAATGAATGTAAAGGAAACACTGGACTGCATGCAAACACATTAACACACACATACACACACACACACCTCTGTCCATCACTGTCCCTCCGGACCGACTCAAGGTCGTTCATGGCCCCCCACTCGTTCAGGCAGAAGCGGTCAGACTCTATGTGGAACTGGTAGTGCTGGGCCCAAGCCAG
>OMLI01033400.1:0-10040 GCA_900302605.1 Rondeletia loricata
TTGAAGCATGGCATTCCACATAGACAATGAA
This sequence comes from Rondeletia loricata, assembly GCA_900302605.1. Classification (NCBI taxonomy): domain Eukaryota; kingdom Metazoa; phylum Chordata; class Actinopteri; order Beryciformes; family Rondeletiidae; genus Rondeletia; species Rondeletia loricata. The sequence goes on from OMLI01033400.1 coordinate 32, forward strand.
TTGAGAGAAAATATTGCCACTTTCTTATTTATTTTTTTAAGCAGCTGGTCTTAATTAACAGGCAATCAGAGAAGAGGGAGAGACTGTATATTTAACAACACACACACACGCTCGCACGCACGCACGCACGCACGCACACACACACACACACACACACACACACACACACACACACACACACACACACACAGAGTTAGCTTTGACAAACACACGTTCACAGTCACATTGCTTCCACCCCTTCCCTCGCTGCAAATCATGTTTGACTTTGAAGTGCTAATTTTGGAAGTTTAGCCAATTTTTATTTGCTGCTTTGAAATGTATCCCCTAAGCTGCTGCACCAGCAATGACATATACAGACCTTTACAATGAGGGATAAGTGACCAAAATGAGAAGCGCCTGGTTTTCTCCCCGACATTATATAACTGTGAATAATCCCCACATAGCATTTTCTCCTATGCCATCACTGACTCAATTTATATTCAAAAATATTATGCAGACTTCTTACTTTTCACTCATTCCTCAATCCCTACCTACACTTGGAGCTCATTTTGAGACAGCTACAATACAATGCCAATGACAAATACAAAGACCCTAAAACATTATTCACATTATTCCTGTGTTTGATCAGTGTTTGTGAACATAAACAACTCTCAGAGTGCTATAAAAGGGAGTATAAAATTGTAATCAGGTGTGAGAGCTTGTTTACACTTTGGCAATGTTCAAATCCTCACAGGGAACCACAGTGGGACCAAGGAGCAATTGGGCCCATGGACAGGTGAGTGTTATTCATGGTTGCTCACTGGAGCCCCTATATAATTCAGATACGTACATCAGCTCTATTTTGATGGGAAAAAGTAATTACTGTGACTGTCTGTTGAGTTGTGGCCCGCTGTTGTATGGAAAACCGACCCAAAGAATGAAACAGGCCTTGGTAATTTACCATTTACCACAGTAATGGCTGCAAGGATGACCTCAATCACAATCCTTTCTTAACCGGTTTCAGTAGGAGATGGGGCATTATATAGTAAAATAAGTTGATCAGATTGGCTCCTCACCAAGCAGCCCAGCTAATAACATGGCAAGCAAAAAGCGTGAGGGAGAGAATATTTGGAATGTGGCCCCCTCCACTTCCCAGCACTGTTCAGCTTTAATCAACTTTTTGAAAATCTTATTTACTGCTTGTTTTGTGTTTATTGTAGTTCTCAGAATGAAAACTAAAATTGGATTGCATTAGATGTGCAATTTTCTCCACTCGTAAAGAAGGGAAGAGAGAGAAAGCGCATCACCTTGTTGAGGATGGATGATCCAGGCAGGGTGTAATATTATTGCTGATTATGTCTCTGTTTTGATGCAGTCTCCTTATGCTCTTAAGGATACACACTGTGAGATTGTGCTAAAACATTCCGTGTATGAAGTCTGTCCAAAAAGCATTGTAGTGATGGGTCAAAAGTCTACTAGGTGTGTGGGGGTGCACGTCTGTGTGTGCATGTGTGTTTGAATGAGAGAAGAGAGTGACAGAGAGAAAGGGAAGTGGGGAATAGTTCAATCCATGTGGGAGGTATAAATGTATCAGTTTGGTATTCTGTGAATAAGTGAACAAAGTAATTGCATGTCCACTGCACAACTCTACTTCGCTAATGTAACCATGTGTTCATATTTGAGTTACTCAGTAAGTGTCCCAATGATGTTTTTATGCTGCTGAAAATAAGGTTTGTTCATTTTGTACAATGCAAGACTATGTGATAATGTGCCTTCACACGCTCGTAGGGTTCGTGGCAGAGCTCTGTCCTACCCCTAGATCACTGGTTTTCAATCCCGGTCGTCAGGAACCAGAGCCCTGCTGGGTTTCATTCTAGCCATCTAATCAGGGACTGAGTTACACCTGGAATGTAGGGTGAATGCATTTAACTACCTGCTAGGACAGAAAACCAGCAGTACTCTGGATTGAGAACCACTGCTTAGACATAATGTATACAATCATTTCTTTCCCATGAATTAGAAGTAACCTATTGCTCGGTCCAAGAGGGGAGCTGGCGGCCGCATCATTTTCATGCATAGATGGTACACTACAAGTGGACAGTAATATTCTGTTAACTGGTTTATTCATGGAAACAGGGACACTCAAAGTGCATCATCATGTAAACAGCTTAACCTGAATAAGAACTTAACCAGAGTATAGTCAATAGCCAGGTTACTCCGTGCAAATAATACGGGGGCAGTCTGTCGAGCTATCAATTACTTGGCTGCCTGGTAGGCTAAATTCATATCTTGCTGCCTGACAGACTGCCTCTGTATTGATTTGCTTCCTGCCAGGCACCTGGCATTGTTAAGCAGCCTACAAGGTAATCGACTATTACTTGGCTGCCTAGTGCCTAGGTTGCTAAATTAATATCTACCCAGCTAACCAAATTACATCGCCACAACATTATCACAATGTAATCAGATGACCAAAGTTTCGTCATGGCAACATTACAACTTATGTCATCACAACCGGAAAAGTGAAATTCGCTATATGGTCAAATTATCAAATTGTACCATAAATTGTAATTTTGTCAGTTCAATCATTTTAATATAATGGACCAATAATCAATGACACCACTGACTATAATATTGTCAATTTCAATAAATGAACATAAACTGGGCAGACTGAATAGTATTAAATTGTTGTTGTTCATCAGCTACAGCAGTGTAATTTGCAGTAACACCGCTGCACAGGTTGGGACAGAGTTGATGCTATCCTAATCCATGTCACGGAGCTGTGATCAGTAGCAGTCAGTGCTAGTGGAAGCACTGTTTTACACTTCACAGCAACTCTCCATTACCACATTACCCTGTTGTGGTTTTACCTGATATCAAAACAGCATAAATCAATTGTTGTAGAATTATGCATTGATGTGTAACTTCGCTTTACATTTGTAACTGTGGACATCAGTCTGAAACCAAATGAGTCATTTATTACATTTCCATATAAATTTGTCAACAGCTGCCTCATACGCCTCCAGGAACACAGTCAGCAGGCGAGTCAAGCACCCACAGATAGACAGGATAAGACTGAATAGGTGATTTTGCCTTCAAATTAAAAGCCTAAAATGTGTCACCAAACGGGGGCACAGCACATTTAGGAAAATAACATCAACTGCATGTTCTTTTATCACAGACTTATTTTTCACGTTGGTATCTTCTATTACTCCAAACACGACATATGTTCATCAATAAGGGTTTTATTTAGAAAATGTGACTTCCTATTTCTCTTATTCTGGCTGGCTTGACACAGATAGAAGTTCACATCAGAATCTAACCCTGCCCTGCTGGTTCGTTACAATACAAATAATGTTCACAATAAGAACAACACTGGGTCAATTGCCCAGTTAAACATTTGTAATTGGGCTATTGAAACTATATTGATCTGCATCTTCATCTACAGTAGGTAAGTTAGTAAATCAAGAACATAGCAGGAAATTATTACGATTATACAAAGTGTTGTTCAGCCTTTGCCATCTCATTGGGTTTGTTCATAAATTGTAGTTAACCTGAACACCTAGACTTGTCGCCAGATGTTAATTTGATGACCGACTGGAAACATATTGACGATCAGAGCACATAACTACAACATTGTGGGTTGGTCTGAAATGGGGAGTGGAGGTCATAAAATTACCACCATAAGACGTAGCCACAACATCATCAGTTGGTAAGTCATGAAATTGCCATTACATAATGTGTTAGCTGGGTAGCTGCCTGACAGACTTCCTCCATATTGTGTTTCTTCCTGTCAGGCATTGTCTAGCATTCTTTAGGCTGCCTGGCAGCTACCAACTCTTTCTTGGCTTCCTGAGCCTGCTTAGCAGCCTATAGCTAGTAGTACCCTATCACTTCTGCTGCCTTTGAAGAATCAATTGTGAAATGCAGTCTGGCAGGCCAATGCTACTTTTGAGAAATCTGCCCAAATTGTTAATACTTTAGCAGTGACAGAATATCACTGAAATGTGTGTTCTTATCCATAATCACTGTAGTTAGGGATACAATAATGAGTTGTTGTTTTTTAAAAAGAAGGAATCATGTAAATTATCAGCACTTCTCCCAAACTTTAGCTACTAGTTTAGCTAGCAAGCCAGCTCACTTGCCCTCAAATCAATCAAGTTTAGTTTCATTTATCAAGTGATAGGACGTTTCTAACACCATGCATTCGCTTAAATAAAAAGGCAAGGTGAAAAGACGTGTTACGTGTAGGTCTGATTGTTTTGATTAATACGGATAGAAAAGGGTGAGAATTGGGGGTGAGGAGGGCCCCATACCTGTGTTAAGCTAGTTTTCACTTATTAGTTTTCTGTTCACACTAGGCTATTTAAAAAATAAAAAATAAACTGTTATAATTAATCAGTGGCATGTCCCTCTAAGTTTAGAAAAACATTTAATGTCAAAAATTACCATCACAATTCAGTTGCATCCCAGCATGACAACAGTGAAATGCATATTTGTATTTGCATCTCAGAAGGGAGAAACATGGTGATTGAAGTACCCACAATGAAATACTGAGGAACCATATTAAACACTGAGGCCACCCGGGAAAGAATGGGACGAGGCCACAGAAAGAGAAGGCCTGAGAGCTAAAAAGCCTCATAAAGCCTCGTACACCTTGTTTCCCCCGTCCCCTCAGAAAACTGATACCCCTTTTCTTTATAATCCCTTAGACATGTGCTGTGCAGTTCTCCTAGAAAATTTATTATATTTACAGGGTGACAAAACGTCCTTGTTGTATGATTACATGGAGTGCACATACAGTAGACAGCAGTAAACGCTTACCGATTACAGTCTATGGTTGCTCAGGGCAATGCCAGGCATTTGGATTCAACAAGCTGTATTTGATCACATCCTTCCCATAAAGAATGATATGTACAATCCACTGAGTATAGTATAAGATGAGGTCTTAGGTACGCTTTTACTGTATAACCTACCGCAACACACAAATTGATTCATGGTCACTGAAATAGCTGAGGTTCTGGAGAGAGAGTTCAACTCAGCAGATTTCATTTGTGAGGCTTCATCCCTCTAAAAAGTGAATTTAGCCTAAAAACGTATTGCAAACTCAAGATGCCAAACTATGTCCACATCTGCTTGCACTGATGCCTTGCCATCAGTGCAAGTTAAAAGGTAATTTTAAAGTAATTTCACTTTGAAGCAGATTTGTCTTTCATTTCTATATAATTATATGCACACGCACAGTATGTTTATCTCACTGTTTATATACCCTTGGTTATACAGCCAAATCCCCAAAAATGGAATTCAGCATCCTCCAGAATAAAAGCATCTGCTTCATTGTTGAAATGACTGCAAATTCAACGACAGAGCTGCCAGTGAAGCCATTCATGAAAAACAGTGATACCATGACTTTATAGTTCAAAGTTTAGGACATTGTGTCCAGCAGCACTTTCAAAGGAGTCCTATTCATATTCAGCAATTATTCTGGTGGCACATAGTTACAATGAAATCCAAATGAGATCTCTGTAGCACTGACATACTTTCTGCTAGCAGGTACAGGATGCCTCATATATGATTAATTAATTGCGGCAGCCTGCCATCTGTGTTTTAACTGATTAAATAGCTCACAAAGTGGGCTGCACCTTTTGATGTGAACCTTTGGGGAACTGGCTCAGTCTTTGTATTTCTACCTTGATTAAGCTCAATACTCCAGCACTTCCCCCAGCCCTCTATTTCAAAGTCTCTTTAATTTGAGAGGAAAGGACACAAAGGCATTTGGGATGCTTTAAAATCCTGCCCATTTCCAGTAGTCTAGGGGCTTTCTCTCTCTTTCAAATTTTTTTTATAAAGTGTATGTTTCACACAGGGCTGGGCCCAGTGAGCAAGCATCAAGCTTTCAGATAAAAATTTATTCCAGTAAATTCTCACCTGAGATCCATCATGGTGAAAGGCTTTAAAAGGTCACACATGTAATAAGTTCCTATGGTCTCAGTCCCTCCAATAATAGGCCTTTAGTCTGCCATGGAAGGCTGGTATATAGAAATAATTGAGTAATCTGTGGACCATTCAATTCAATTGTGGGACTCGGTGACAGTGCAAGGCCTGCTGGGGTGCGAAGAGGTTGTTCTGGAGAGTCTTTCTGCGGGCAGGGAAATGGGTTGTCCCCTAAAGCCATGCACCTCCATCTTTGCAACGGCACACTGGATCACTGACATTTTAGAGGCTCTTCCAGGCCTAAATTGCACAGAATGGTGTCAGCATTTCAACCCAGAGAGAGGAAAAAATATGACAAGGCAAAAATGTATGCCTGAAAGCACTGATTACATTTAAAGATCTCTAGGTAAATCGAGATGTATTCCTAACGTGTACTGGGGTGCTTATGGTGTAATGAGTAGCATTATGTTTTTGTGTCCAAGAAATATGGTAACTAAATAAAATCAGGACAGCCAGAGCTTTGAGGGCTTTTGTTTTTTGGTAATACATGACACAAGCACAAGAGTCATCTATAATTTATGCAAGTGTACTATCTAACTAAGTAGACATCAGTTGTCTAGTGACGCATTATAACTACTATCCTTATGAATTCAGAAAATAAAAATGTAGGATGAAGCAATATGATATCGCTCAGTTCTTTCTGATACAGCCTGGCATTTGAATAATTCTTTCATAATGCAATCCAATATGGGGCTTCTTACACTATGGCCTCTAAGTGAACCACATCACTCATCACTCCATCTCTACATCTATCTCCACAGATTAGTCTCTCTCTCTCTCTCTCTCTCTCTCTCTCTCTCTCTCTCTCTCTCTCTCTCTCTCTCTCTCTCTCTCTCTCTACCTACCTGTACCCTTCAGATTCTGAAAGCAAAAGCGGCAAACCCTCTACTGTACTATTGCAAAGACAGTCTGAATGCTAGTCATTAAAATGAGCTGCAGCATTTAACCCACTTCAACTGTCATAAATCCAGCAAAATGTAATTATCTGTCAGCTGTTTAGATCTGATGTAACATTGTGAAGTCAATCAAATTTGATGAGTGTCCTATAAATAGTTTCCTTCAGGAGGATCATTTGTTGACTTCTTGTAGTTGTCATACTGTCAGGCAGGGTAAGATGGACCTCTGTCTTGAAATGTCTTGTCTATTGCAAACTGTGACAACATTTCCATGTAAGGCATACATGTCACAACAGTCTTTACACGTCATGTTGTTTTCAGCCAAAAACAGTCCCCACCCATCAAAGAAGCCTTCTCCACACACACACAAAACATGACACACTTAGAAATATGACTTAAACCAGAACAGATGGCCTTAAAAGTAAAACACAGTAATTCAATCTGGATAATGGGAGGAAAGCCACAAACTGCTCCATTCTCATTTCTTTGACTGAGAAACTCGGCTGAATTGCTTCTTCGGCTTTGATGCTCAGCCCCTCTATCATAGAGTGTTTCTATGTTCCCCATGCATATTATAAGACATTTAAAAGGAAAATAGTGTATATTTACTAGACAGGCTCACCATGTGCACAGAGAGGAGCTATTAGGACCTGGACAGAAGGGGAAATGTATTGTAAATGATTGTTACAAAAGATTACCCTCCTCAAGAAGCATCAAGCTATTCAGAATTGCATTTGACAGCTAAAAGCACTGTGTAAAGTAAGAAGGCTCTTTCAGCATCACACATTCACAGTGACATGCAGTTTGCAAAACAATTACCACACTTTGTTGCTTTGTCTCACAGACCGGCTAGCCGAGTCCCTACTTTGGTTCTTTATAAGTGTGAGCACAACTCACTTGCCAGCCATGTGAGTCCTGTGGCAATTATGGCTTCCATCAAGGGATTTCACAGTTATCAGCAAATGTAATGCACATTCCCTAAACATATACAACAAACTGTTGTAAAAGGGAGTTTCTCCACAAAGATGTAGTTAAAATGATAATGAATTGTTTTTACTATTGAAAAGTAGAGTCTGCATATGAGATCTTGCAATTATTTCAATCTCACAGTGAGTCTCCACAATGTTGGAGAATGAAGTTGTGGTCTGAAATATAAAATCCTAGATGTACATTCCAAAACATACAGTAGGTCTGGTGTGGAAAGGGGTTTAGATCGAAGAGCTAACGGAATCGACAATACAGCACCCTAATGCAGGATACAGCGTTTTTTCCAGGGAGCCAATGAGGTTGAGTGAACCATAGTCTATGAAGACAAAACATTGCTGTGCCTGGAAATGATTTAATTTCATTCACTTTCTGTATGTTTATGAAAAAATATCCAGTTACAGAGGGGCTGCATTCTCTCATGAGGTTTCCCTAATTGCCCACTGAAACTGAATGTAGAGTTCAACTTAACAAATAGAACGACTCTACATTCTGTATAGAAATGATGACAGACTAAAATAGCTGATTTGATGGGAAAGGCATCTGTGTTGATTAAGGATAAGTAATGTGTGTGAAGGGGGGAGGGGTATTGAATCCAGAATTCCCAACTAGCAGAAAATTGGTTTCTGTATAGGAGCAATATAGCTTGGACATTTCTAGTCAGCCTTTGGAGGAAATATATTAACCTGCTGGGCCATGTGCAGAAACTTTCCAACCTTATTGTTGACAGGTTTTATGAGCCTAATGCACTTTGTGATGTATAGCATAATAACCCAGTCTATGACTGTAGGGCCTTGCTCTTAATATCAGCTGCCTAGTGGATCAGGCAAAATTATTGTAATGAGACAAAATTTCCATACAACAGGAAAATTAGTTCATTACTTTAAGTTATATTGGTGAAGTAACCAAAATAAATTTATTCTTTTATTTGGCTGGAATTGAATTTCAGGCATAAACAGAATTAGGCAAACATGTAGACAGCAAAATGTAATAATAATTATATTAGCGTTATCGAAAAGGTTATCAGAATGGCCCCGGCTGCTTCTTAATCACCGCTTTCAAACAGAGGTGCAGTTTTCAGCCCTAGGATAATTCCAATTTCCTGGCCTTAGCAGGCTGATTGATCTGTACAGCTGCATGTCCAAATTGACCGTAAACCAGTACACTGCTTTAGATATATAGGAGGAAAGACACCACTGTTTCCACCTTGGTTCAACTTTGCTATTTTATTGAATTTCAGATGCAGAGTCACACAAATATTATTCTAGCCCTGATACAGGACCTTTGGTCATATTGGTTGTTGTCTCTCCCAAAGGGTCCTGTGCTGCTCCATTAAGAATTCTCTCTACAAAAGTCGGAGAGGTCTATAACGAAAAAACTACGTAGAATTTCACTTACCCAAACAGATGTCCGTAATCCTTCACTTGTCTACTTTCACCACGCTAGCATGCGCTACATCTCCTATGCACAAATAAACTTTTAGACGTAGTTAAAGACAGGTATACCCCAAATCTCCATTGTAACAAAATCAAAGATGGCCGACAGGCACCTCGACTTCTTCGCCGGTACTGTGCTTCTGACTGGTGCCACTTAGTCTAATATGCTTCTTAAATCGCTCATTTCGATTGATGAAATATGGTCATAAAACATGCGAGACGACACTAATGAATTTGGACTCGTCTTGTTGTTCTAATGATTTGGTTTAGGGCTGCAACTAACGATTATTTCACTATCGATTAATCTTTCAATTCTTTTTTCGATTAATCGATTAATCTATCGATTCTTTTTTCGATTAATCGATTAATCATTTCGTCTATAAACTTTCTCAAATAATGACAAATGCCCATCACAAGTTACCAGAGCCCAAAGTGAGTCTTAAATAGTCTTAAAATAGCTTACTTAGTCTGACCAGCAGCCAAGAAAAAAACAAAGTATTCATTTTATAATTATATGAAACGGTGAAAAGCAAGCAAATCTCACCATTTATGAAACCGTAATCACCAAATGTTTGTTATTTTTACTTGATAAATGACTAAAACAATTGATCGATTATCAAAATTCGAATCGATAAATTTTCTGTCGATCGACTAATCGACTAATCGACTAATCGTTTCAGCACTAATGAACTCACTAAATCCATTAAGGGGCGATGCTAACTT
>OMLI01033401.1:0-7500 GCA_900302605.1 Rondeletia loricata
GTTTTGTTACAGTTAGGTCTTTCTGTTATTTTGAACTACTTTTATGATGAGAATTTATTATAATCGGGTCCAATCGGATCTCGGAACGAATTTCCCGGGTCCATTAGGGCTCGGGTCCATCATTTTGGACCCGCGAAGACCTCTAATGCACAGCCAAGCCAACATGAGTTACCCGGTATTAAAAACCACACCAGGAGTTTACCGATAGCCATAGATGTTTTTTTCCTGTTTTTTAGACCCGGCGTCTATTTGTTAATGTCAACCATGCCCCCGGCGACTATAGGAGACCCGGCCATTATTAGAATAGAGGCGTTAATTGGAGGATTTACGGTATCAAGTTTTTATACTAACAAAGTATACATTATGGGAGGTGTTGCACAGATAGTTTTACTCTCTCTACAATACGTGTCTGTCTCTCTTGTTATCCTTTCCCTCAGTGCTTCTACATCCCAAAGTGCCGTAAGGACTATGCAGCAACTCATGCTATGGTTCAGAACATTTCTGAGCGTCTCAGTTCTCAGCAGACGGTTCCGTGTTTCGTGGATCCTACGGACCGAGTGGACAGTGCCATCTTGACCCAGATCTACGGCCGGGTCGCCGTCTTCCATTCCCTGTTCTGGCCAACCTGCAGCTTGATTGGAGGAACCATCATCATTGCCTTGGTGAAGCTGACCCAGTACCTGTCAATCATGTGCGAACAGTTAAGCCGCATCAAGAGGTGAGGGGTTGGAAGGCCGTAAGGTCAAAGCGAAGATGTCATGAGGACAAGGGGACATCTTTCTCGCACTTTTGCAACAGATTGAAAGACAAAGGGGAAGGAAAGCTGACATGTGGTCCATCCTGTACCACAGCTGGAACGCTGGGACTCAAAGCTGTGTCTAAATTACAATCTAAAAGCAATATCAATGTAGCAGCTAGAAAGAGAAGCCTAAACGTTTGTAGTGGAACACCTAAAAAGACAATTCCAGACACAGGGCTGAAGATATGTTGATGGTGGTCTGCAGCCTGACACCAGCGAAGCCTGCTGGTGGTTGGTAAGAACAACAATAATAGCAAAGACTGTTGCAACAATAAAGAAATCTGTGGAACTATGGATTTATAATTTCCATAATGGAGTTGGCCAGTCTGTGATTGGTTAAAATTTTCCAGGCTTTTGTACAAATGTGACGTAATGTACCTGTTGTGAGTTGCCTACTCTGAAACAGGAAGGCTTTCTGTAGATTCACAAAGCTAATGGTTTAAGAAAGTATTTCTTAAACTCTGGGTTGTGACCCAAAATGGGTCATGGGCCTGTTTCTTGTGGGTCTCCATGTAATGAGTGCTGGTATGCTTTAATGAACCTGGGACTTCATTTACTGTTTGGGTCCCAGGCTGAGAAAGTTTAACAGCCATTGCTTTAGGCTTTGGCTCTGATGCCCTAACAAAGTGTACGAACACTATGAACAGTATGTCAAGATCATGTGAGGTTGGGCTTCTAGGAATCAAAGAGGGTTCCCACTCTCCTTAGGAAATTATCAATCTCAAAAGTCTCTCATAACTGCGATTTGCATGCAGTGTCATCATTTTATAGAAAAATAAAGGTATGGTGATGTGGTGGCCTAAAAGATACTTATAATAAGATGTTTAAATGCATTTGTAACCAAGGATCAAGCGCACAGTAACACAGAATATTTGTTTTTGGAAATAACTTGTAATTTCCTATTTACGTTGACTTTCAAGAGAAGGGCCTGCTACCCTTTGATTTTTCAGGACTTTTCCATATTTTATTCATGTTCTCATTTTCCATGTGTTTTCCATAACTGTAAATCTTGATGCCAAATTTTTTAGGACTAGCAGGAACCCTGGGACTTAAATCAAGTCCAGACAATGTGCATACTCCAAGGAATCTATAAAGAAAGAAGGACAAAGAGAAATACAGGAACATCACTACACAACGTGTAAACTTACAGTACTAAACTTGAAAGCTCTTGGCACTGCAAGTATAGTGTATAGTGATGAAAGGGCAGTCCACACCGTCATCTTTGCCCTCTCAGTTTTACACGATTAATCCAGGTGATGGAGTTGTTGTTGGCTTGCAAGATAGTGTTTCATTTACTTTCTAGGCACATTATTTGATGGCCATGTCAATTTCTTAATTTGTTTTGCTGGAAGACAAAAGGTGGGACTGCTACCTCTGAAATATAATAAATACAAATTGTTCCTAAGTTTAAAAGAAGTAGGAAACAGGGGGTAAGTAGGAAGGTATTCCAATAACTCCACTAAACATTTTCCAGTTCAGCTCCAGGATAAGCTCACTTGCCACACAGTGATCTATTGTCCCTTTCTCTTTTATCAACTTGACATGCTGAAGCTGAGTGACAGAAGACCAGAGGATACGTTGGTGGGAGCACCTTAGATATATCAAATATTGTATACAGGTGCCGACATGGTGCAACTACTTTAGGCACAGGAATTGGCATCCTGAGAGGAAAACCAATAAAGCCTAGTTTCCACTACTGGGCTAAATAAGACTAAACAGGGCTTACTCATTACTACTGTCACGTAGCTTCTCACAAAACGCCACCTCTGTGATTGTTTTTAAATCTTCCTTCCAAACATGTTTTGCAACATGAATGATATTACTGTCAAATAAACATATTGTGCTGGTTACCTCTTGATAATTATGTTTGACCGTGCAGTGGAAAACTGGCTTAGGTCTGACGTAGCAGACAGACAGCTGCAACTGGTGAAACCCAGTTACTGCATCCAAAATGCTATGATGTCCGCTACAAACATGGTTGGGGCCATTTATCAATTGAATTGAGAATGCATGGTAAATTCCAATTCAATTCCTGGAGTTGGAATTGGAATTGCAGCCAGCTCTAAGGAAACAGAATTGGAATTGAATTGGAATGACAGGAAACGGAATTGAATTCCATGAAATTCCACTTCTAAGAGAGGTTGTCTTGACTTGCTAAACATTATAAATCAAGAGCGAGAGAGGGAGAGAGAGAGAGAGAGAAGGGGAGAGAGAGCATGAGTGAGTTTGTGAGGGGGGGAGTACTATGGCAAGTCAAGCAAACAGGGATACCACTGCAGCAATCTTGACAAAGCAGTCACAACACAAGACACACCATCCAACACACACTTGGGCCTACAGAACACACACCATCACTGACCAAGGATTGTTCACCGTCAGCAATAAGGCCCTATACAAAAGCAATACAGCAACAGTCCAAATGACATCCATAAAATAATGTACAGAGATAGATGCTTATCCTTTAGAAGTTATGTCTTCTGGATTTCTTTGCAACAAAGTCCTTGGTCAGGTCAGTAAAATCCACTTTCCGAAGCAGGTCACTCTCAAACGACATCAGAGTCAGATGATTTAGCCTGTGCTGTGCCATTGTGGATCTCAGTCTATTCTTTATGCATGCATCGTGACGTTTGGTTGCCCGATCCAAAAATGTCCCCAAAACCCTGGACAGTCCACCGCGGAGATTTTCCCATGAGAAGACAGGGCCAGCAATACAAACGATTGGTTAGCCAAGTGTACCGGGTGTACGACCCGGTGAAGTATTGAATACTCCTACCTTCTCATCTTTCTTCGTGAAGTAAATTTTTAGAAGCGGTCTTCCATCCGCTTTAATGTGTCTTCTCCTGGTACAATGTGTGGAATGGAGTTTCCAATAAAAACATCATCATGTCATCCGTCTCCGCATTCATCATTCTAGCCATAGTTAACGTTAGCTATTTCGTCAGCCAACTCCTCTCCCGCCCGTTAGCTAATACAATATACGACCTACTCTCCTCAATTTGAAAAAACTAAATTTGCACAACTATTTCCACCACCTACTACTCTCAATTTGAACAAAACTACATTTGCACAACTATTGTATACTTTATTAAATGTTTCTATCTCTAACCCGGTCCATGACCTGGCTCGCTAAGAGTTGGTCCGGCTGCAGCAAGCGCTGGGTGAGATGGAGAAGCTGAGTCATCTGTGACTGTGCTGACGCCCTGGGCTGGTACCTCCAGGTGTGGAATTCCTGCCCAGCGGTTACCATTGAGAGCCATAATCAAAAAACGTCCTCCAGAAAACAGGAGACATTTTGGTAAACCTTTACATTACAGGCCATTAATTACGTAGTAATGACCGGAAATAACGAAATAATTTCCAAGTAAAATAGATGTAATAACTCTTTATAGCATTAGAATAACTGGTAACTACTGAGTAATATACAAGTAATAAAAGGTGCTTTTTACCGGGCTAGGCCTGTTCTGGGGTTTCTGTTTTTTCTGTTGTTATTTGTGTAGAGTTACTATGGAGTACGTTTGTATACCTATGTGAATATTGTACATAGTCAGTATTGGTATGTCTTTTCTAAAATATATAATGTATTATTGTATGTATTCTACATTATAAGCAATGAAAACCTAACGAAAAAACATTGATTGTTTCTGCACAGGTGTAGTCACTTTCTGTAATGAATGTCCCTCCCCTCCAGAGGTGTAGTGGAGCGTATACGCAGGTATACGGCATATACCCACCTCTGTGGAGAGGGATTTACTGTATACTCACCTAAAAGTAGCGAGTGATGCGTCTCGGTGTCCATCAATCAGACAGCAGCCAATAAAATAATGTTATTTCATTGTGTGTGTTTGATTTAGCAACCAAGGTGGGCACTAAGTATTTTGATTTGACCGTGACCGACCGCGGATTGCACTGATGGAACCACATTTGTCCAATCATGAGTATAGCGAGCGCATTCTTTTCTGTTGCGATCTTTCAGCGATGTGTTCTGCCTTTGTTCTTTTTCCCGCTGGCTTAACACGCTGAACATTCTCCTCGCTACACAGAATGATAGAACGTTAGCAGCTGGTCTGTAGTTGGTTACAGAGTTTATCTTATCAGTTATGAAGCGAACACATCAAAGCACATTATTTGACTTTATTAATAAGCACCAAGCTAGGTCTGAAGACACTGACAGTCAAGTGGGGAGCCAAAGCCACTCTTCTGAGAAAACCATCAACAATGAAAATATTTAATATACCATTTCATATTGATACCAGTTGCTTTGAAACTAGACTTAGTTTATGATCCTTTTTATACATGGTAGGGTTACCAAAATGTTTCCTCCTGTTGGATAAGTTGTTTTTCTTTGAAAGCCATGTTCAAAACCGTTGTAAAATACTCGATAAACTTACACCTCTGACAATTACTGTTAATATTAATATGCCATTCAACCGTGAAAAATTGAAGATTTCGTTGTTAATTTTTAAAGAAAGTGAAGATGATGAAGCGGTGGAGGTGCGCCTGTGTGGCCAAGCATGCGCTGCCGGCTGCCACACATAAGTACAATTATTTTGAAAATATTTTTGCCATGACTGGTCATGTCATGATCTTACCGTGGCAGACAGCCATGGTAGAATATAGATATAGTGGAAAGACTGGCAGACCATAGAGGAAGATGGATGGTCACATTACGTTATATTCCTGTATTGGTAAAACTTTTTTTCCAACCGAGGATGCCGGAATGCCGTTCCTGACTGTTCCGGCTCAATTTAACCCCTATACAGCCAGCATGGTTTTATATTGTTTATGCCCCCTTTCCTCTATTAGCCATGCTACAATGCAGGGCCGGTGCCACGAGGGGGCGTGAGACGGCGACGGCCCCTTAACCGGACTGTCCCGGCCCGCTTCTACGTATCCTCGATTATAGAAATAATTGAATTCCTTGTCTCAAACGAACTACCACTGAGAGGTGCCATTATCAATTGATAACCGAGATGAAGTGGGCAGCTGACTTTTTCTGAATTTATTTGATTACACGTTGAGACAAAACCAAGAACTAGCGCAAGCTTTCAGTACAATTCTAAGAAATGCCACCTATACTTCACATGACATACAAAATGAAATTATAGAACTGATGAGCACGATCGTGACAGAGGAAATCGCGAAAGATGTGAGTCATGGTTTACTATTAAGGTGGATGGAACTAAGGACCCCACAGGCAGTGAGAATGTTTCCATAATCGTTCGTTATGTAGACCAGAACTGCACGGTACAAGAGAGGCTGTTGTCAATGTCAAGCACAAAAAAGTGTGATGCCCTGTCACTCACCAACTTAGTTCTTGAAGAGCTTTCAAATGTTGGACTCGACACAAACAAAATACTAAGTCAGTGTTATGACGGGGCCAGCGTCATGTCTGGAAGGGAAGGGGGCATGCAGAAACGTATTCAAAATAAGTAAAACCGAGAGGTTCCCTACATTCATTATTTTAACCATCAATTACATCTGGTGGTCGTGCATGCTATTTAATCAGAGAGCACAATTGGAGATTTTTTTGACGTGTGCAATTCACTGTATACGTTTCTGAGAAAGCCCACTGTAGCTGCACAATGGAGAGAAGCTGAAACGGTTACTGGATCAACAATGGACCGGACACCTTGACACAGTGTCCGTGGTGCTGAAATCGCACGCCACACTTGTGGAGTTTCTGACAGAAATCTGAACCACTAGAACAAACAGTGCTGATGTGAAAATTAAAGCTGTTGGACTTCACAAGGCAATAACATAACCGACTTTTACATTTCTTGCCAGTGTGATGCATAAAGTGTTGGGGCTGATGGACCCACCGAACAGGATGCTGCAAGCCGAACAAACTGATCTCATCACCGCTGTTCGGCTTATTCAAAGTGCGTCTGATTGCAATGGAAGTTTGCGATCTGATGCTGAATTTGCAAAACTGTGGGCTGACAGCATAGGTACTGTAATGGAATATAAAATACTTCATACTGCACTTGCACTTATGATATTATTATGTGGAAGCATTTACTTTGTTATGGCATGATGAGTGTTTAGACTATTGACAAAATCTCCTTCGCCCTCTGTTTTGTTTCACTTGGGAACGAACAGAGTGGCTTGGCCATGAAGATAACATCCAGACTGTAACTTTTCATCTTTGAGACATTCAGCTTCCTTCTTGATGAGTAAGATCTGTTGTCTCCATGCTTGCAAACATTAATAAGCTAGTCAAAGAGTGATTGTGTCTTCAATCTCACCAGCTGTTATAAACAATTTAGCGTGCAGTGGAATTTCCACGACAGTACAGATGTGGTTCCTGCTCCTACAATACTGCAATGACTGGCATGCAAGTCTCTACAAGACTACATCATAGATGAGACTCTTGGACAGCACAAGGAGAACATTGAACAGGAGTGCAAACTGCGTTTTTTGGCATTATAGATTCTGTTCTCTGAGAGATGGCTGTGCGTATCAGGGAACGTAAAAGCAAATTCATGTAAGCTTTGAACGCTTTGGACCCGGGAAGTGAAAATTTTTTGGATGCCGGGAAAGTGAAACCACTACTGGATTTAACGAAGACCGAAATGGTAGAGTCTCAGTTCACCGTTGCACGTCAGTTCCTGCAGACTCGGTGCACAGGCCAGGGCGGCGAGAAAGTGACTTTGGATAATATTGTCAATATTTTGTGAATGAATGTCAGCACTGATCCATTA
>OMLI01033403.1:0-10060 GCA_900302605.1 Rondeletia loricata
CCCTCTCAGCTGTTTCACGTTATCTCTTCTGTGGATATATTTGTTTTCTCTCTGCAGTTTGCAGGGCGGTCAGGACTAGACTGAGCTATGCGCGTGCGTGAGTAGTAGGGACGCCTCCTCGCAGAGAGCTCACCTGAAAACAGAGGCAGGGGCGATCACAGAGGCCTGATCTTCCCTCAGACCATTTGAATTACTGATAGCTGAGAGGGTGTAATACATTTTTTGCCAAATAATAGAAAAATAAATTTGCCAACCCCAGCTTTAAAGCTGGAGTGAAAAAAACACAACATAACATTTCAGTTTGAGACACAGCTAGACAGATCAATAGTGAAACCTCGACCTGGATCATGTCAGCCTATCAGCTCAGTGTCGACTCCAATTAGTTCCCATCACTGTCTCGGACGCCTTGTCTGTTCCCCTGCTCACATAATATGGATCCCATCTTCCTGTTACAATTTCCACCCCATGTATTACAGCACTGAGTCCGAGGCAGAAGCAGATGGCATTTTTGCTTGTCTCCAGTGGAAAAAAATATTCTAGAGATGAACAAGTGGCAGGGTGGAGGAGCCCTCCCCCCTGTCAAAATGCTGGCATACCTACAGTCGATCAATAATAGGATCTGTGTGTGATAATTATATTAAGAGTGGAAATTAAATGAGGGAGAAGTGGACCTCAGGCCAACCTGTAAAGCTAATTAACTGCCTGGTTCTGAACCTTCCAATCAGAAGCATACAGTCTATTAAGGGCTAGATTAATCACCGCCGTCCCGAGGCATTTCTCCCTTCAAACAGGAAGCTCCCGGTGATATGCACACACACACAAGCACGTGCACGTGCACACGCACACACACACACTAATTGGGATCAAGATTTACCGTTTTAACTTCACTCACAAAATCCAAGGAAGATGAGTCGTGCCTCCCTGTCACTGACAGGTAGGGCTGAAAATAATTTGGGGTGTGTTCGTATGTGATTTATTCATACGTTCCTCACAGCTCCCTGTAGGTCTCTCTCTTTAGCCGTGGAGAAACTCCAGGGAAAATGATACTCATGTTTCCCACTGAGAGAGTGTACACTAGTATCGCTGTGTAGCAAGTGCCTCTTTTGACAGCCACCCTGTCAATTATTCTTGGGTGAATCTAAAGTATACATGAAAGGAATGTTTCCTTGCTTTGTGCTTATTTGGAGAGCTCGTTTCCAAAATGCTGTATATTCATTGGACAAAAAGGGGAGGATATTGTACAGTAATAGATGCCATTTCAAGGATGTTTTTAATTAAAGCGCCTTTCAACATCATGAAGAATCCCAAGTGCTGTACTCTGGTTTTAGTATGGGCAAATAAAATCCCTCACTCCACCTAAGACATTACAAAACAGCAAGTTTGAAATGTAATTTGAAATGTAAAGCCCTTTCTATTCTGCAGTACTATATCGCTATAGTTTGACTGATATTAGGTTAGCAACTCACGATAGGACGGACAATGGCAAAGAAAGAGATTAGACCGTCAGTGACTTGCAGATATTCACTGTGGTCTAGGCTAGCTGATGAAAATGAGTTAATTACTTTTCCCAAGACAATTTGAAGCCGTCTTATGAGGGAAAGAGAAGCAGAGGGAGAGAGAACAGGTTTTCACTGACTTTTATAGATCGAGAAGTTAACTAACAACTAATAATGTTGGAAAGGAAAGTGAAGATTGACTAATCTGTCCTGTGTAAGCCATTATGTCGAACAGGGGGGTGCAGCTTTCTAAAATGAAACTGTCCGATATGTACAAGCCAAGTGTAAATGTATGTTTAGACACACACATGCACAAAAATAGACTGAAAACACAAGGCAAACGTTTCATTAATGTACACAGTGTGGACCTAAACTGTAGAAAGGACCAGGAAATGGCAAAAACACAATGGAAGTCCATGAGGAAGGGGTAAAACTGAGTCTTTGGGTCTTGTTTTTCCTCTCAGTCTGCTTGGCTTACCTTGCACATACTGGCCACATCCTTGCATTGTGTGAATTGTCATGCACCGAAAAGGGCTTGCCCCGGACAAATTGTATTTTTTCCCATTGCAGACCTTTGTCAAGCTCTGCTCCCTGGAAGGTCCTGGTGGGAATGAGGTCATTTATTGCATTTCTTTCTGGGAGAGTCATAATGAGCCTGCTCTGTCTGTTTGGTTCCTCATAAACCAGAAACACAGTCTGTCTGAGTTTATCAACAGAAACATGATAACATAGCCTGCTTTGTCTATTGGGGAATCAGAGGTATTTCATTTTACGTGTGCAGCGCTGGTGTGCCGAACCTGTTATTAACTAATGAATACTCTAATTTCCCATAACCCAGACAAAGGTCACATACTAAAGGTCAACGTATGCTCTTTGCGGTGTGCACTGAGCTCCGCGCTCCTCTCCGCAAACGCCGCAGTCAATTCAGAGGTTATGATTGGTTAATGGTTACTATGTCGGTTACTATATGAAGTAGCGCAGAGACACAGATGCGGTTGTCATTAGCAACAGTGTCACGAACCAGAGGAGATGCTGCTACTGCATTTACCACAAAATGCTGTCCCTCTGCAGAGATAATGTAGCAGAAATCATAAATTTGCCTTAAGATGTCAGCATCAAAAACAATAAGATGAGAACGTTTTCTTTCGGGGTTTTCTCTATTCCCTCCATCCTCCCTCTCCACGATTATCACTTCAACCTTGGTGGCCCCTTATGGCTCTCCTGACATTTTTGTAATAAAAAAAGATTCTCATATATCATTTTCTGGTGGGCTAACGTGAAAGAAGTATTATCTCTGCCTTACTGTGCGCTTTCGTGGGTCCTGACAATTCCATTACATGATTACAAGCATGGAGTCTGGCTAGGAATGCAATGACTGCACTCTACTCGCTGACTTTGACCTGCTTTGAAGGTTATGAAATTGTGTGAGAAACACATGATTGAGTGCAGATGCAGTCTGCCTGGTATGGATGTAACAATCTGAGAATAAATTTCCTACAGCATCTAGGCTCTACTGTTATACTTTCTCTAAAGATTATAAAGTGCAATAAAGTCTCTTCAGTGCACATCTCAATGTTGATGTATTTTGTCATGCCAAATGCTAATTATTCTATGTAATGTGATACTTTCAGTTTATGAAAAAAAAAAAAGGATCTGCCATCTGTAATTAGAAATTGTATGGGTTTTTTAAAAGTCCAGCCCGGGTGAGCAGTTGTATTCTCTTTGTCTTTGCTACAGCTCTGGGGTTTTATCTACTCAAAAACAAACACAAGGCACAGCTAGTGAACTGTGTGTCACGTTGACCCTACAATCTGTGCCACTCCTTCACATCTTTCTCCATCAGGCAGGGTTGGTAGCTGAAGAACGGGCCAAAACTGCAAGCTGGTTGGCCACTTTGGGGTGTTCCCCTCAAGGCATAATTACGAAGAAGAAAGAAAAGTAGCCTTGGGTAAAAGGGCCTTGGGTGATGCTCAGCTCTGACCATCTGTTCCCTCTACAGGAGATACTTCATCCATTATATCAGAGGGGGAGAAATAATGGAGCCAGAGGGAGGGTCGCTGGCCCTATCGGACAGCAGGTCTGAGAGGAAGAGAAGGTTGTACTGTTGTGTCCTGACTCTGCAGGATATAGTTGACCTCTGGTGTGGCCTGTTGTGAGAGTCAAAAGACATGCCTGGAGCACCAAAGAGCTTGGAGTATAAAGAGTGTTGGTGGGATGTGCGGTATAGCCAAAATAAAGGGTACACCATCATAAGGTGAATGGTATGATCATAATCAATCAACCATAAACGAACTGCAGCAGATATTTCTCCCTATTCCTAAGTAGAGTTGATTGTATTAGTGGGAATATAACTGATCATTTTTATTTGTTATTACCTTGGACTGCTGACAGTGGTGGATTTGCTGCCATGTTTGCAGCCTGTGTTGACACACCTCTACAATCCGTGATGCAAAGTGACAGATATCGTAGCCTGCAAAACAATCCCACATGTCCTACTTGTAATTAGCACTAGGAGGTTGACGTGAACGGTTTTTCACAGTTGGCAGCTCCTATTTACATGAAGTCCAATATGACACCAACTTGGCATAAATGATCATCTTCATCTCTGTTTAATCTCTGCAGTTTAATTGTCATAGTACACACAGTGCAATTGGGAATGTGTTTCTTTGTAGATCCCTTTGAGTCTTCCTGGGGTCCATATCAAATATAAATACAAAAAGAGACAAACAGTTCAAACATGGCTATAAAATAAAAGAAACCTATTGCAACCAAACTAAAAGAACACAGAAAGACAAAACAGAATTCAAACAACAAGGAACATAATGAGGACAATGTACGCAAAATTAGAACACCGAAAATGAACAAAGGAATTTCAAATAATAAAGAAAAGGAAAAATTACAACAGAAATGCATGTATACAAACACAGACAACAACTTCCATGATGACATTAGAGGCAAGGATCCAAGCTTGAGTGCCACTGGCCCAGGTTGATATTATGGGATGGGATGGTGTCACGTCCCTTGTCTCTACAGTCTCTGTGACGAGACTAAAGGATCAATTGTTGATTTACTCAAGCCTCAAGAAGATGAGACTACTCAAGCAAACTATTGATAAAAATTGATCCATTTAAGCCATTGTGGCATTGTTGAGTACAGAGAAACAAAGCGTGCTGAGATTCATCTAAACTTCTCCTGATACTGAGCTGTTCTTATTTTCCAGTCGGATAGAGAAGATGGGGTATTAATGGAATTATTTTAGTGGCACTAATAAAAATCTATTACCCTATGAATTCATGTCCCGCTATACATCCCTGGGACCTATTGCTTCAAATAAGGAATGATTTTCTCATTAATATCTCCTAGTATAGCTTTCATCGTCCAGGTTTCGTATGTACAGTATTACAGGCATGAAATATTACAACCACTAGCTCCAAATTATTCTTTCATATATTTTTTGGGATATACAATATAGTAAATAGCAATCGTATTATTTTGTTGCTTACCAACAAAGGCAAAGCAATGCCATCGGGGCTCAAAGCCCATAACTGAAGTGGTGAGACTTGGGAGTTTCAAGCAATATAAAGTCATATTTCTTCAAATGTAATAAGCTAATTCTCACCAGTCCTCGCACATTGTAATGTGGAAAAGGGATATTGATTTTATGGATGCAGGCAAGCTGAAACAAGTTCATTCAAAATTTTGTGCAATAGTATGACAAAAAGTATGAATATAAAAATACACCTTTTAGCTGATTCTTATCCTTGGACTATAAGGCTCAAATTTGTTATGGCGGTTAGTCCTTAAGCATTGATCTACTAATACTGCATGCCAGTCTGACTGCATGGAGCACATCTACTGTAGGGAGCGAGTTTCCACAAGAGAAATACATTCTCTCTGCATACATATCGTGCATGAGCTCCCAGGGTGAAATTAAGAAGTGTAGTGTAGGGAAATAAAGTTTGATTGATGATTAATAGATGTAGTCTAAACAGATCTCCTGAGGTGCACATCACCATGACGAGTACCAGCTGTTTGACTGACAGCATGAGCCTCCATTAGTTTATGCACACAAGATGAACACACATATGCACTCACACACACACACACCACCACCACCCATTCCCCACACAGTTACAGTAACACACATACTCGTCAGTTGCTAAAAATCATGCGCTGTGTGTTAGGTGAGGAAAACCTATCCTTCAAACCCTCGTGTATATCCGTTGTGTGTAGTGCTAAAGTGAATTAATATGATCCTCTTTTATCCTCAGAGTTTTGTCACCTGGTCCATTCCCTGTCATTATGATGGCTATGAGCTGTGGCCTCTCCTTGACTGGGTTATCCCACACGTTCCCTCGTACAGGATGTGGAGGCTGTTACAAATTACCTTGTCCATGTACGGTGACCACATCTGTCTCCTTCGCTGATGATTTGCAATGAAAAGAGAGAGTGCTGCCCCTACGTTACATACCGATGTGCGTGTATGGAGTATGATGGGGCCTATTGAATCTTAAAGGGGTATTACGTAATCTATGACCTTTATTGACCTTTATCGGCAACCAGTAGGAATTGCAGCAATCGTGTTGCTACACAAGTCTCTGTCACAGCTACGGTGGCCTGTAATTGACACAAATAATAAAGTCACATTTAATAGAGAAGAGTACGCTAGCTAATTAGAGCAGAGGTCCAACAGAAAACATCCAGTGAAGAGGAAATATATCACAATGCAAGATACTGGAATAATAATGAAAACAAAGATTTTTAGATTTCATAGCTGATATGTTGTTCACGTGTAGCACCTTCCTCCATCGTTGAGCAGTTGAAAATGCAAGCAGGTGGGTTGGGGGACTGGAAAGTGTCTTGAAATTCCAGTGGGGAGTTTTTGTTCCAAAACAGAGTACGAGCCAGAAAGTAAGTTTTGAAAGCCAGAAACCTCAGCCCAGGCAGATATATTAGTCATTTTGTTCTACGGGGCAGTAAAAATGAGTCTGATTGCCCCTTTAATACATGTTTCACTCAGACGCTTATCACGTAAAATCATCAGAACACCCCGCAATCCCAGATCCAAATACCACAGGGTTGTTGCCTCAATCTCTGAAACACCCAGGATGTTGTTTGTATTCACATGGCATGGTGTTGAACCTTGTCTCTCTTCCAGGAGGAAAGTGGCACTGCTGTCTCTATTCGCTGTTATTTTGTATTCCGGTGGCGATGCGGACAGCCAGAGCTGGTCTGCGACTCTCTCGTCTTTGGCGGCAACGAAGGAGGTTTTAATGCCAAGGGATGGAACTGGCAGTGACAGAATTTCCCCAATGACTCTTTATGGAGTCTTCCTGAAAAACAAAGTCAATAAGACTTGGGAAGCTCAGCCACGGATATTGATTATCTGTCTCTGACTATGAGGTTAGGGGGGGTGATGTAGCGAGGATGAGGGGAAAGGGGAGGGAGAGAGAGAGGCAGGGTTAGAGACATAAAGATAGAGAGACGGGGAGTGAGAGAAGACAGAGAGAGGATGTTTTTGATGCTATTGGAATTCGCAAACATCACTGAGACGCAGGTGCTTGAGGGGAAAGCACCCTGCTGTTGTGGTCACAAGGGGAACAGAGAGAGGGAGGGCCGGTACAAACCAGAGCAATGTACAGTGTGTGCAATGTCAATAATGCACAATGTCCCTGGTATCTCTGTGCCTAGTAGTATTAAAGTAATAATCTGTGATATTTTCATGTAAATAAATGTCCGTATTGATACAGTATGAACCGTATTGTTTGGTCCATGAGTACAAAGCCAAAAACCACTATTCATCTCCATCTGAATGCTCCAAAGATGTCACCGAAATACAAAAAAACATTGAACTTGCAGATTACATCTTGAAATGCTTGTAGTATTAACAATTTGCTCCTTCTCAAGCATCCTCTTTTTACCTACGCCAACAACGTTAGAAGGAGGTTATGTTTTCAGCCCTTTCTGTTTGTTTGTTTGTCTGTCTGTTAGCAATATATCTCAACAAGTTACAACCGGATTTAGCTGAAATTTGGTGGACAGATAGCTCTTGGCCCAAGGATCAGTTGATTCGATTTTGGTGGTGAACTGGATCTGGGATTTTCACCATTAGATGGTTTGTTTTTAAGCAATACATATTATGCTGCATTCATGTGCTGGTGGGAAAGTCCGACAAGACAGTCTGCCTGCAGGCTCTGTGCAAGCTCCACCAGGAGGCACCTCCACACTGGGGCCTGAAGTGACGCACCTCCACACTGGGGCATGAAGTGACGCACCTCCACACTGGGGCCTGAAGTGACGCACCTCCACAAACAATAAGCTTTTAATTGTCAGCTAAATTGATTCCACTGGCCATGGCATTTTCTGCCTGGTATCAGCTGAAACCGTCGTTTTTTTCCCCAGGATCCTGATGGTTACCTTTAAAACACAGAAAACACACGCAAACAGGCAAAACTCATTGGCTTAATTTATTAGCAACACTTAAAGCACTGGAAACACAGCAATGACCAACCAAGGATAACAAAGTGTAGCTAGCATCAATATCCTCTCACCAAACGTTAACATTACACAATAGCTTGCATTACCGTTCTCCTCACACTGTTCATATAGTCGAAGACCCCTCTCAATCCGGCTGCTAAACAGCATTGCATTCACATGATATTTTGTTGAAAAATCTAACCAAATGATAAATGATAAACACAAATTTTACGGAGGCTGCAGCTTTGCAAGTTGGAGAATTGTTAATATCAGTGCTCACATTATGGTATGCTCTGCTTACTGTCAATCATCTGACACCCACAGGAAGATATGGAAGTCTCCACCAGGAAATAATCCCTCAAAACATTTGGCCTTACAGGCTTTATTGTCACATCCATGTCTTCTTATTTAGGCATCTTTGATAGCTGGGGCAGCAGTTAATTTCAAGCTAGGTTTGACACCGTAAAGTTTGTAAATGTAAAAAAATCTAATTACATATGACATTGCAAAATGATTGGGGGACATGTAAACTAGACGTAGACAGTAGTAAATGGACTATAATACTAAATGACACTGGTGTTCTCCTTTAAAATACAAAATCTTTCAGTGTGGTCTCTGCATTTCCAGTGTTCATTGATCACAAGCACGCAGGTCTGTCACTGTCTCAGTTAGTTATGCAGCCTCCCCATACAGGTGGTTTTCCTCTGAATCCAGACAACTGAGTGAAGCCCATTGTCCTCTTTGACAATATGTCACAGAGTTAGAGTGACTGGTTTGGAGGTCAGGGTCAGGGTCTGATATTTTAACATCAAAAGGGGAAATCATAGGATAGACGGCAATGTGCAAGCCCTAACATGGCATAAATCCACCAGGAGTCTTCGCAGGCTCTGATTAAAAAGAAAAAGCCTTCCTCTCATCCCTGGAGATCTGGGGGAAAAGAATGTTCCACTGGCCATGAGGTGTGAAATAAGAGTCTGGCAAGATCAAAGAGGCGAGCCGCCTGTGAAGAGATGGTGAAGGGAAAAGGTAGGTGGCAGGGGAGGCGACTCATCCTTTCCCCCAATTCCCCACACGATTCATCTTTAGCACTCAACTGAGACTTGCCTCAGCCGAGTTCACATGTCTCAATGTGACTTAATACGTGTCAGAAGCCTGACCCTGACAGCTCTGCACACTCAACCCTCTGACACTGAAAGGCAACAAACCATAGCATTCAGATGGAGATGAATAGTGGATGTTGGCTTTGTACTCAAGTACGAAACAATACAGTTCATGTGTTGAACAATATCAGGTCTTGAATAATATAGCAATAATATAGCAACATGCAAAGAAAACACATCCTGCCCTTAGTATATGGGTCTAGTACAGGAAGAAAATTGAAGAACAATATAGTAGTGGTGACCTCAGAGCAGCCTGGCAAGGAATAAAAGCAATGGCATCCATCAATCAGTATACCTGTGAGACCAGGCAACTCACTAGTGTAAACGGTGTGGATGACGCTGACTTAATGTTTTTAATTCCTTTTTCAATCGTTTTGAAAGGTCTGATTCCTTATGTTGAGAGAGTCCCTTGTACATCAGAACGATATCATGATATCCCAGGAATGTGTCAGAAATCTATTTAAGAGGGTGAACATAAGAAAGGCTGCTGGCCCCGACGCCATCTGTGGGCGCACGTTGCGTCACTGTGATGACCAGCTCAGTGAGGTCTGTAATGGAAATTTACTGAAAGCCTCTGTTGCAGATGCTATTTGTGGTTTCTGTATCTTTGCAGTCTTTGCAGTTTGCATATAGCTTGTGAAACCCATCTGCATCTAACCACAGCCTAGTTCGTGGAAACGTATCTGAACTAAGTTTCAACTCTTGTCACACCTTTTTACTATAAAGGTGTGTCGTGTTCCTCCTTCTCTTGTCTTTCACTTCAGATCACTCTGTGGTCTGTACTGTTTGACCCTTGTTGCAACAAGCTTATTAAATTATCAAAAGACAACTCTGATAGAGTCTCCTTATTCCCAGATTTCCACCACAATTTGGTGTCAGAAGTGGGATCGCTCGACTGAGACGTCTGGACTCGGCATCAAAGGTGAT
>OMLI01033405.1:0-15542 GCA_900302605.1 Rondeletia loricata
CCCCCCCACACACACACCCTCTCCACACACACACACACACACACACACACGCACACCACACACACCCACCCACACACACACACACACACAGACACACACACACTGCATACACACACTTTCAGGCACACAAAAACATATGAATGCACACACAAATATCCATGCATACTCACACAGAAGTATTCACACACCTACACAAACCTCACCGCCCCCGCATCACAGCCCCTCCACACACTTGTACAATCTCATTTGTGTTTCCTATGTTCAATTTTATGATCAAAGCAGCTGTGAGAGGACAGGTGACAGCAAATGTAAGCGGTGCAGAGAGTCTTTCCCCCGTCTTTGCATGTCATCAAAGTGGTGGTCGGGACTTCCGATTCCCCCATCTCCATAGCAGAGTGTGAATAATGCAGCAGTGCGGGGTTGCCTGCCTGACAGAATGACTGGATAGAAACAGCTGGGAGAGAGACTGCAGCAGCTAAATATATGCACTGCCAAAGTCCCAGTAACTTCTTCCATTCAGAGAGAGACAGGGAGAGAAACAGAGAGGGAGAGAGAAAGAAAAGAAGTGTGCATGTGTGTGCATGTATCTCTATGTATGTGTGTGGCTGTGTTTGAGTGCGTGTTTGCGTGTGAGTGTTCAGTGCCAATGCGCACACCCGGAGTGTTCAGCAGGGTGTGTACAGACCTACCAGTGCCAGAGGCAGGCATGGTGCACCCTTGGCACCCTATTCAGAAATAGAGATAGTGAGGATGGCTCTGTTACAGTAATAATGAGGATAAAGAGTTATGCGAACCCTAAGGGTGGAGAAAAACCAAAAACAGTACAGTTAGCTGGTAGAGCAATGGGATATTACAGGGATAAACAGATGTAAGTATGAAGAATGTTGTTGCAAAAATAAGAATGTGTGAAAAAAGTGATGCACGCACTCCTACAAGTAAAACTGAATTTCAGCTTGAGTTTTTAGTTATTATTTTTTCTTCTAAAAATGCATGAATACATAGTGCTTTGGAATTACGCATGTCGTATGCATGTTTCTCCTCATCTACCTAGAAGTGAATCATTCATCATACTCTACATTTTCGTTTAATTGCATGCTGTACATATCACATCTACTGTACATCACAAACACATGCCACATGAAAGCCTAAAGCGTTTCCTAAAGACTCCAGCTGTAAATGGAAATCAATCTAAGCTCTAATTAAGGTGTTTCACCATCCTAGCCTTCAGGTGTAACGGCGTCATTCATGCCAAACAGGACTGACACTTCTCATCACGGATGCCCTTGTCAGGTCCTGTGCTTCAGGGCTTGATGGCACGACTCGCTGCTAATCACACTACTTCAAAAGCAAGGCACTGAAATGGGTGAACGGTACTATTTGAGCGCCAGGAGCAAATTTAACTCACTTAACTCTAACTCCATTACAATGACATCACTCTGTTGGACTATTAGTCAGTCAGTTATCAACATAGGGGACTGTGTGGAGCTTGGGACCAGTTACACTGACACCACAGCTGATAAAACACAACCCGCAGCCTTGCCAGAAGAGACATGGGTAAAGAACTGACGATAAAGTGATCATGCATGTGTGTAGTTGATACAGGAATTATGCACACATGTGAATGGGTAGTTGAGCACTGTATTTTAGGTACAGGAGCTAATGAGGCAATTTCCACATAGTGCAATTTAGTGAAACCAACTCATCTTTAATCATTCATTAATGTATATAGGTGTGATTGTCAGTTTCAGCTTACAACTGCTAGTTATCAGCTTCATAACTTATAATCATGAGTTCATGACTTGTGTCTTCAAATTATGAGGTGAAACATCTTACCGAGCGTTCACTAAACTGATCATATTAAAGTTTCATAAGAAAAGTGTTAGCTTATAAGCAAAGCATGCATTCTCTGTTTGACATGGCAAGTAGTGTGTACTTCTTGTGCTTGAATTAATGCTGCTTACTTTTTGCCACATGGTATAATCATTTTGTGATACATGGAAAACAGACACTAAAAACCTTCTCACTAGCAAAAGAGTAAATAACACTGGAATGCAATTAATCAATTAGTGGATTCAACTGATAAACACTTGTCAACATGACTGGACATTTTCTGACTGAACTTATTGTTCGCTCAGTGATTTTTACGACATTAGAACAACTAATGAACTTTGACCTAACTATTCAGCACCATTTCAGTCAACTTGCAATTTCAAGGCAGCAAGGACACTTAT
This sequence comes from Rondeletia loricata, assembly GCA_900302605.1. NCBI lineage: Eukaryota > Metazoa > Chordata > Actinopteri > Beryciformes > Rondeletiidae > Rondeletia > Rondeletia loricata. Next base: position 2,232 of record OMLI01033405.1, read on the forward strand.
GTTTTTAAGTTGAAGTGCTTTAATATTTTTTGCAGTGCACAATTATTTCTGTCTGATTTGAATAAAGGGAACAGACTGTGTGACCTGGCACAAACCTGTGCACTATCTGTAAGGAGAAAAAGTAGGCCTTACAGTCCCATGAGAGCATAACATTTTTAGCATGGGTGGTTTAGTGCTACATATGCATTAGTGCCATGTTCTACCCATTGATCTACCACAGTCCGCCATTTTCTCTCATCTTCTAACAATGTCGACACCAGAGAAGAGCACATAAAAATCAGGGCACCCTTTTGAATTAAATATGGCATTTGTAATGCATGAGATGGATGTACGATACAAGGCATTTACTCAAAGGTCAACCCATGTGTCACAAATCCATGTCAGCGAGTTACCTTGACTAAAATATCTTCACTGGACTTTAATTGAAATCTTGAAGAACTTGATGAAATGAGTAGGCAGGTGACCTATGGCAGTCATATTACTTATTCAGAGATACGGCTGCTTATAAATAGTAACACATCACAACCTGGCAGCCTATTATCACGGCAGCAACACAGAGAGCTAGTAACGTTTTTTTAGTAAATTGCTTTGCCAATGTGTGCGTGAGAGACTTGAAAATAACTGTCCAAATGTCAAAAATCAGAAGTAGTTGAACAAACATAAGGGAGAGGATATTTTGTCCTGAGACAGACAAAAAGAAAGTTTTATTTTCAGTCACTGTACATTTATTTCTATTACATGGAGCAACAATAAGCCGGGAGTTAGCTTTTGAAATAATTGTCATTTCAGTCACCAATATAGAAATCCAGAGTTTTGATATGGTGAATACATTATTTTTGTGTGCTTTTTCTGAATAAAGATGATCATTTATTTATTTGAATCGATAAGATGCAGTGCACTTTGCACTTTGCATTTCCCTCTCAGGTGAAAAGCGTCTATGGGGAAATAATTTGTGTGAAAATCAACTAATTGATTGCATGGCCATGTTTAGCCTCACAGTGCTCACCTTTAGAATTGCATTTTTTGTTGAATGTATGCATAACATGCAGGGTAATCTGTATGTACTGTATACAACCTTGGGTGTATAGGTAAATTTGTAAACACAGGAAAGCCAACAAGGTGATATAGTGTGACACAGTACACATGTGAAACAGATCGATCTGTTTCCTGTTTCTGTTTTATGCAGGGCCAGGCTTATGCTGCAGCCAAGACAGGTAGGTACATGATAAACAGTGACGGCACCAACTACACTCCTTTGAGTCGATTTGTTTGTTACATAAGAAATACATCAATATTTGTACGTTCACATTTTATGACTTTATCTTGGATGGAAGGAAATGATCCTCGAGAAAAATGTATTCCAATTCATTTGACTCGTTCGTTGTGCACTGAACTCTGTAAGTGCATGTGTGTGTGTGTGGCAGAGAGACAGAGAGATAGAGAGAGAGAGAGAGAGAGGAAGGGGAGAAAGAGAGAAAGAGAGAGAGAGGGGGGGGAGAAAAAGCCTATCGTGAAACCAGCTGGAGCACATGAGACTGGGAGTATCACCTAATGTGTGGTGTTCTCCTTCTAACATCCATACACCATGATTCACATGTTAACCCTCACCCGCAGGCAATCCCTCTATCCCTCTGCTCTCTCTCTCTCTCTGCTCTCTCTCTCTTTGTCTGTCTCTCTCTCTCTCTCTCTCTGCTCTCTCTGCTATGTCTGCTGTCTCTCTCTCTCCCTCTCTCTCTCTGCTCTCTCTCTCTCTGCTCTGTCTCTCTGCTCTCTCTCTCTCTGCTGTCTCTCTCTGCTGTCTCTCTCTTTTCTCTGTCTCTCTCTCTCTCTCTCTCTCTGCTCTCTCTCTCTCTCTCTCTCGCTCTGTCTCTCTCTCTCTCCTCTCTGTCCTCTCTCTCTCTCTCTTCTCTCTCTCTCTCTCTCTCCCCTCTCTCTCTCTCTCTCTCTCTCTCTCTCTCCCTCCCTCTCTCTATTTCAGCCACCATCACTCTCACTCTAATGTGCACCATTCGTGTGTGTCTATGTGTGCAGGCATGTACACTGTATGGGTGCATGCAGGCAGATATAATATATGTGTGTGGTGGACAAGGAAAGAGAGAAATTGGATGGTCAGGGTACGCTGGGGTTGCATTTCCATTCTTTGCGGTGTATTTGCAGTGGAATTCATCCCACTTTTGGACTTTCTCTTCCCATGTATGAGAACCAGACTCGGACGCCATCCAGCCCCTGTGTGCTGAGAGACTACTGCTATAAAATCATGCCTTCTACTATAGCACTCTCCATTCCACTGTGAGCATGTCGCTCCCTCAGGATTTCACAAACAGAGAGAAAGGAATATATAACTACACACAGCACACTGAGCTGGCAGTAGCATAAAGGTTAGAGAAGTGAGTATCTGACCAGACGGTTGCCAGTTGCCCTGAACCGTTCGGGAAAATCTGGGTGGGGAAAGTGAACGAGTAACGCTCTCCCCTCCCTTCACTACCTTCAAAGTGCCCTTGAGAAAGTTGCTCGGCACCCAACTGCTCCAGTAGAGTTGCCCAGTGGCCAATAAAAGGACTATGGTTGTACTGGTCAGCTCCCGGGTGAAAATGTGTGAAACTGAATGAATGTTTTGGAGGGTGTTGCTAATAAGAAATCATATTTCTCGTAAAGAGATTTCCGAGACAACTTCATCCAATGTGTGTTCTTCCCATTTCCACTCCGTGAGATTATTGAATTAAATCTTAATATCCCAGCTGGTGGAAGAGGCTTATTTTCATTTGAGGTTTAGATTAAATTATTCAATAGCCAAAGTTCAATTTCATTACTGTCTCATGCCTGTTGCGCTCTAATTTACTCACAAGAGGCGGACATGTGCGTATCGCCAACTACAGAGTGAGGTGAGGCAAGACTAAATTAAACTGTACAGAAGTCAAGACTGATGCCCCCAATAACTGTTATAAATTATAAAAAATACAATAACTACTTTGTATGATTAATTGAATGGGAGCACGCAATCACCACAATGAAATTAGAAATTGGTGAGCAAGTTATTGCCCCGCTCAAATTCCTATTTGCTCCAGTATAATCAGGCCTGTCCTGTGTTCGAAAAACAAGTAATAGATCATTTGAGACTCAGAATGTCTTTTTCTGCATACGTTTTTGTTATTCACCTTGAAATACAGTACATCTTCTTCAATTATTTAGCCACAGTGCTATTTATGGGACCAAATGCTCTGTCTTCAAATATGTATGATGTGACTATAAAGGATTTGATGTCTCCTCGCCTCTGTTTGAGTGGCAGCATAATGTGGCAGCAGGCCACAATGGTCATGGAAACACAAATAGAACAAGACAAGAGTGAGGTGTGTCAGGTCTGTGTCTCGGTTCGCATGACTTGGCTCCACTAGGTGCTAATGGAGCTAACTTTACAGTGAAGACATGGTCCGTAATGTTCTCAAAACCTGAAGTGCACAGAGAACCTGCTCATGGCCATGACAGCGAGCAGATAGACACATTATATTTGAGGGTGCAGCAGAGAGTGTGAGGATTATCTGTGAAAATTATATTCAGAAGTGTGGTTAGTTTAATGCAGGGTCATGATGGAGTTCTATTAAGGGACAGTGGGCTCCCAATGACTGTCTTAGCACCTTGTCAATGCTTGTTACCCTCTCTTTCTCCAAACAGCTATCTGTGTCCTCACAATTGGCCCTTATTCATTAAGCTATCCCGGAAAAGAGCACAGAATCTACCTGCAGCCGTTGATTGAGCACTGTGTGCAAACAATTGACTATTTACATATGACACACCCAAAATTACGAACGTTTGGTGAGTCTTGGCCTATAGAAACGAAGGCTTGGCGCAGCGTTAAGGTCCTCTAGTAGCATGAGATCTGCCATTGTTACAAGGCTTCACCGTAGGGATTGGCCAATATACAGTAAAGCGCACAGCTTCCAATCATCCAAGTATGCCTCCATAAAGAGCCTATGCGTATTCAAGACTTTAAGTAGGCTATTTATTCATACTTTTGATGCAAAAAATCCACAATAAACATGGAATATTACATTTCAAAACTTAAGCGTGGCGAGAAAAATTAAGGATTTGTCACAGAGCATGAGGAAATTATTTTTAATATTCTGTAATTCCAATAGTTTTCCATGCGCAACGCAAATATATAGTTCTTTGAAATGAGCGTACACGTTTTCCGAGCGGATGTGAGATTGATTTTAGGGCTACAACAAAGGTGGAATTGATAAATACCGACTTTTGCGGTGAAATGAGCGTACGCGCACTTTAAGATCAGATTTGATCGTACGATAGCTTGATGAATGAGGGACATTGCACTTAGTGGCAATTGTAGTGGCAATTGTAACCACCAAGTCAGTTTTCTACATTGAGAAATAATACTGCATGGATCCATAGTCATGATGGAAATACTGGCTTATTGCAGAGAGAACACATTTGTTTGTAAACACATTATCCGACTATGGAGTTAGACCTTTGGGATTGAACTTCTGAGATTCAAGGACTAACATTTTTGTTTTGCTCTTACTTTGTCCCAGATGGGAAATTTGTATAGAAAAGTATAAAAAACACAAATCACATACACATCAATACAAAAAACACAGCATAGACAAAAATAACAATACTAATGCCCACTATCTCTGTGAATTTAGAAAATGTATAGCAGTTGCAATAAAAGAGGACTTAGTCCAGTTTAGTTTTAGGCTTGGAGTTCTAAATCATCTGCCTGAGGGCAATAGATCAAACTCTGAATACAGAGGATGATCACAGCAGTTCAGAATAATGATTCTACAAGGAAGCTCTCAGGCTATACATTAGTTACTTGTCATTTATTAAGAACATTTCCCCCATGATAATCTCCTCAGGGGATAAAAACTTTGGCACATGACCAAGAAAAATCTGCCACACAGGAAGTGATGCGTTTTGCGTTTCCAGCAGCAGCACCATTTTGTTTGGAATAAATAGAAGAACTGGGTAGTTAGCATGAACAACAATAGCTACCATGACTGAACAGACACAGAAAAGAGCGCCACCTACAGAAACTCAAAAATCCAAGGAAAAGGACGTCACAGTTTTGGCCACCTTGTTTGATCGACAAGTGATCTCTGGGAAGTGCAGTGCAAAAAAACCACAGCAATGACCGCTTGGCACCACTTATGTCACCAAAATCAATAAAACAAGAATCTTGCAGATTACCACTTTAAGCTTTTCTCACTACCTTAGACAAAAATAACTTGCTATGGTAACTCACATCCACCAGTGTATTATTGTTCCCAGTGATTTTGTTACACATCAGTGGCCAGTTCGATCAATCACTCCAGGAGTGCCTCTCAGAGAGATTTGTAGTTATTTAACCTGCTTTCTCATATATCCAGTTCTTGTTTGACATATTTATTTTCATTTCACTAAAAGTTGAGAATGTAAAAAAAGTGTCAAAATATATTTTTTACAAGGTAAAATAGTTTTCCTGCTTAAATTGAGTTGGACAGAATAGTCAACGTCACGTCAACAGTGGGATACTGTCATCACACCATTGACCTAGATAATGATACAGTCATGTGTCAATGTGCTAATTCAACATATTCCATGGGACACATTGAGAGGAAGTAATCACTTCCATTTCCTGTTTTCCTCCGGGATCAGTCAACATCATAACCTGCAAGCTGCACCACAAGGACAAGACGGGTTCGCCTCATGTGTCTGAGTGGGTGTATGGGATGCTGGGGCCTGTGAGTCATCCACAAGTCCATCTGAAATGCCTGACCATGTTTCTCCTCTCCCCATCCAGAGGCTCCATCTGTGGGCCCTGTGGGCCGGCTGCTGGCCTCTCTCACGCTCCTCCGGCCCAGGCTGCTCAGGCACGATCCTCTAGTCATAATCCTTCCCCCAGCCAGCTCAGCCATCTCATCCTCTCTCCGGTAAGCTTCTTCCCCTATCCATGCTTGCCTGACTTCCTGCGTGCCTGGATCCCAAGCCCAGAGACCAGGCTATAGATAGACACCAGTTAACTCCATACCCAGCCCACGCGAACCTGGCCCCTGCAGCGCAAACATTTGCAGGACAACACGCACCTGCCTAACTCTGCGCACCTTTAACACAGAGCATGTGAATGACCGTGTGAAATGGGAAACTATGTGGGCTTCTGCAAGCTGGTAGCTGGGAAAGAGGGAGGCTGTTTTTGAGATCTGTATGTACATCACGCTATATTGTATAATGTGAACATACTGTAGCATTGCATAAGGTTGTGTACAAACCACTAAACTTCATGAACCATATATCTGTGCTTATGAAGCACTACAGCAAAAAACTAAAAAACAAACTACTTCAGAAACCATCCTGCAAATGTATTTTGCCATTTATAAAAAGAGTAGCTGTGAAACACTTTGCACTGACATGCTTTTCCAAAATGAATTTCACATTTCATATCATACCAAATAAAATAATAAATTGCTCTTATATAAACCTGTTAAACCATCAGAGCAAGCCCCCTCCTCTTTAAAATATCACTGAAACTCAAAATAGGTGGGTGTTCCTATCCAACTCCTCTCTATGTGTATCATTAAGCATCTCCTCACATGGTGATTGAATAAACTTACCTTCAGCTTCTGATAATAAGATAAGTTTTTCATTATCAGGGATACTTAACCCTTGGCTAAGTGTTAGAACGCTGAGCTATGCAGGAGCAAACAATTCAATAGGCTTTAATGGGACTAGCGCGTGCAGCATGCAGATATGTAGCTATGAACCATTAACTCATCATTGCATTTCATCTGCATACTGTCTGTTTTGCTTGGGACCTCATGCCTGTTAACTTGACACTCATTCCGAATTTACATTTAATTTCACTTTGTAATTCAGTCTCAAGTTGCCATCCCTGAATTAGTTTTCGTAGGTGCAAAAATTGATTTCTTGTTGACTTTGTTTTGAACAGCGTTTGGATCCTTCCTAACCAGAGTATCTTTGCTCAACCCATTGATTTTGAAAGCATACTGATTGGCCAGAGTAGAAATTCACTCTGGCAGAGTCAGCAAGGCCAGACCCTGAATCGACAACATTTTATTAGAGGACATGCCAAGTGATTCAATGGCTGGTTCCAGACTACGCCCCAATCCTACAAGTGGGAATTTCCATTTTCTTTCAAGTGCTCACCGTTTAATGGGTTAACTCGTCATCAATGGTGATTTCTTTTGGGGAAGAGGGAGGGTAATGGTTTGCCCCATTTTAGATGTTTTAATAATTCATCAGTGACATGTCCCCAGGAAATGAGTCTTTTTTAATATATTCCTAATGGCCCACTTAAAGGTTATGTCTATCAGATGGCTCTTGCTGGAGACACTCTGGCATTTTAATAAGCCGAAGGGATGGTAATCTTTGGCTTTTGGAGATTAATTCAACTGTTCTATTGATTACATGGAAAATGTCCTTCTTGGGCCATGTGTGACTCGTCTACTGCAGAGTTGTTTTAAGTGAAGAAGAATAACGGAAACATTCAGTTTTATTACAACCCTTATAGATAGGGAAGTGGATAGTCATGAGCACCCACACACATGTGCACACACACTTCTACACATATATCCATGCATGCATATCAGCAAACTCACCCACTTGCATTTCTTGGCATGTGATGGCGTTCACTTTTAAATTAGGAACAAGTCCCCACATTTTTTGCAGATAATGAAGGTCCTCATTATCTCCCATGACCTCCACCACCACCACCACCATCCTCATCATCATCATCATCATCATCATCATCATCATCATCATCATCATCATCATCATCATCATCATCATCATCATCATCATCATCATCATCATCATCATCATCAATGCCATCGTGTTCATTAATTGCACAGAGAATTACTTACTTTAAAAAACATGTCAGAATTCTGAGTTTATACTACTATGTTTGTTTTTTAATACATCTTTTTGTATTGATGAAGTTAATCATCTTTTAAAATTGAAAAGCCTAACTGGGGACAGGGGTCGCAAATTAGCCTTGGCTAGAAACCCTGTATGCAATGCATCTGTTTCATGTTTATAACTTGTAACAATATTTACTTGCATTGTCCCTGACAAATAAACGACTAAATAAATAAAACGTTTCTCTATACCTCATTACTGTAGCTGAGTTTCTGAACTTGGCGCTTTGTGTCTGCAGGTAGTTGTTCTGATGTAGTAACCAAAGTCAAAAGGACACATGAATTGATAATGTCCCCAGCACCCCCAGGACTGTGATAATGTCAGTCGTTTGATGCCGGGGTTACGGCGAGATGAATCAAGGAATGGGTGGTGGTGATGAAAAATACATAAGGGTCTTGTAATGGATGACCTCTCTGAGAAAGGCTATAAAAAAAGTATTCGGTTTTGTCTTGTTCGGTCTCTTGGGGGTTTGGGACTGCTTTGAGATGCAGTCGAGTCCTAACAGCAAACAGAACAGGGTAAATAAAAAACCTGTTAATTTGCATCTCCTGTATTTGTAAAGATGGCACAGGTGTAAATTATGCTGAAATGTCACGGATGGGGTTTCATAATCTGGTTATGCTGGGCTCACTTGCCATGTACTGTAAGGGGAAATAATTAAGTGAAATACATATTAAGAAGAGAATCCTTTGTAGGGAGGAGTATAGAGTCAACAGAATTCCTAGCTACAAAAGCATTGATTAATGCTAAGGAACAGATGAGGACTCAGTGCTGTACAGCTCTTTTACCATCTGGTTCCTCCAGCAGGGTGAATGCAGTGGCATATGCAGTAAGATGTGAGGATGACGCTGTATATGAATTGTTGATGCTAGCCTGCTCTGCCAAGTTGTGTGTGAATGACACCACTTCAGTGTTTAAGTGCACTCCTTTATGGCAGATTGGCAGTTAACCCATGGAGCTCAAAAGTATTGGATTTCTGGAGCAGCTTCATAAAAACCGAATGGCGTAAGAAAAAATAGGAATAGCAAAAACGATTTGTCGAATTGTCGTTGCGTGAGAGTGGGGTGAGGCATCAGTGGAGGATCCATGTAAAAAGTAGTTGAGGTGAGATTTAATCTAAAGGAGTGACAATAATAGCACATGGAAAGGTCATGTGTACTGCTCCTTCCTTTCCCATGAGCCACACTGACACGGACAAAGCACCGCATCTGGGCAGTCCCTCCCTTGACACGATGACTAATCAATGGAAAGGGTCAGCCATTTTACGCCAGTGAGATGTGTTCCCACTCTCTGCCTGTCACACGTTCAAATATTAATACACACAACCCACCTCCTCCTTGTGAGACTGAGGGGACTTCAGAGCTGACTACTGTATAGAGAGGATGGTAGAAATATACATCATATGAGAAAATTTGTTTTTTGTTATTTCCCCAGGTGCTTTTTTAAAGGCTACTAAAAGGGTAAATACTAAAAGGCTGAAAATAAAAAAAGGCACCCAATTAGTTTCCATGTTGGTTATTGTCTGTTGATTAACGTAATATTTACAGAGTAAACTCTGTTGTTAGATTTTATGATGACATTTATTACAATAATTCTGTCTTATTAGCTTACTTATTGGGTGATAACCTGGAAACTAAAAAAAAACAAAAAAAAACACTATGTGAAAATACAGATGGTGCGATAAATGTTCCATTTGCATAACAACACCTCTTAATTCTGTGAATGAAGGCACAAATGTTGATTGTAATCAAATAGTACTTCTCCTGTCATGTTTGGGAAACCACTAATTGGAAGTGTGTTTTGATCGCCAGAAATCTCAGCACCTGATGAAGTAATCGTTGAGTCATTGGTATTGATCAACAACCCCATCAAGCCCATCATTTTGTTAGTGCAGACTGCGTCAGATCAGCGTGGGCCACACAGCAACGTCCAGCCATTGTTATTCAGATGTGAACAAGGGTCAAATTGAGATAGGGAAGATGACATTTGATGAAGGGCAACCTAAAAATACTAAACACCACACTACCTCACCGCAATAACTCTTGGTAAATTTCAACAAATTGCCCACAGGCAATCCAAGTTCATACTCTTTGACATCAAGCTAACCTATTTTGAGAGGATGGCAATATTGAAACATACGGAGAGACCGACAGACAAACACAATAGCCAATTTTCTGATTGTACAGTGAGACAGCAAGGCAGATCCGTCTTCATTTAAAGGTTGTCTCAAGCAGTGATTGTGTCTGGGAGGGCTGGCTTCAACTCTTGCTGGATAAAGGTTACGGTGGCTGGTTCTCCCTTGGGGGCAGCTGATAAAGGGAGAGTGTTGTTGGAGGTCTCACGGCCAGTGGAATCATGACTGTGAGCTGTGGGTTCCCTCTAACCAGTTTGGTGACATGATGGAGGGCTTTCCCCATTTCCAGTCTGCCCTTGAGTTTAGCCTACAGCCTTTGTTTCATTACCTGAGAACGCTGGGTTAGAGATTATGTCATTCTCCCGTGTGCCTCACAGCATGAATGCAACATTCATGGTTTTATTGAAATATATCTCTTGCGTATGCACTGTATATTAAATATGCTAATAATGTTAATCAAACTTCATAGGTTATGCAGGCCTGTGTCTTGTAGAATGGATCGAAAAGTGTTCTGTCTCCTTTTACATGATCTCTAGTCATGTGTCTGAAAGGAGTAGAAACATGAGACCTGTTGATGAAGTCGTCTCATTTTGCCCTTGGAGAATTCTTTGTTTTGTGGGAGCAATAATGGGTTTCCAAGGAAACGCGAGAACACATTAGCGAGGTGTCAGTTTTGAGCTTTATGTTGAAATTACTATACTGACTGTCTCATTCCTGAGTTCACAGTTGTGTTGGAAAAGGGTTATATATGTGATCATATCCAACCCAGTGCCTTGGGTTGGATATGTCAGAGTACCCATGAGAGTAAAGAAAACTAAAGAACTGGATGGAATGTTAGTGGTACAAAATGTGAGGAATGGAATGGATAAGTCTTGCACTGCAAAGGACCATATATATATACGAGTAAATAAGTATAAGTGAATAATTGCAGTTAGAAAACTGCAGAAAACTGAAAGACTTGTTGCTTGGTGAGTTACTGTACAGTGCTCTTTAGATCACCCAGAGCAGTTCTGCCTGTTGTTAGGCCATTTCTTGACAATTTGTCAATTTCCACCATGAATATCTGACTCATCTCCATGCAAGCTGCCTCCTAATGAGAACAGATGGAAGATGAAAGATGGAGGAATATGGACAAAAAAATGCTACCTAAAGTCACTCTTCTTATCCTCCTTCTTGTCATTAACATTTTTACAACATTGGCATTGCTGGAAGTTGTGTGTCCTGCCAAGGTGTGTGTGATTGTGAGCTGCAGCAGTAGGAGTGTGACTCATAGCTGTAGCAGGAGCCAACAGTCAGCCATGTTGGCTCAGAGCAAGTCCTTAAGATGGGAGGGGATGTGCATCTGTCCGACTTGGAACCTATTCTTCGTCTAGAGCTTTTGCACGTGCAGAGTGTCATCTCCAATCTAATCCACCAAGCTCATGAGCTCCGCTAATCAAATGAACATGCTAATTCAGCACTAATGCCAGAGTAAATATTATGTTTCCGTTAGTTAATTAATGGATTTCCTCGTTACTTTATTCATTTGCTTAACGAGAAAGGCGGTGGTAATGTATCTTTGGTTGCATATTAACACCAGGGTTGAATTTCTATCACAGTAAGCATCAACAAAAGTGGTGGTTGTGGCTCCAAAGAGTAAATTATGTAGAGATATTTCTGTTGTTGTTGTGATTCAGCCCAAGATGTCACAACATGACACATTTCTGTTCAGTATGCATGTCTGCATCAATGTGAATGCCTCTTGTTGTGTGACTCGGTCAGGCAGGTTATCACATTCATAATCAACCACCCTTGAGCCAAAACTTCCAATGCCTTCATTTGACTTGAATTGTTGGTTATAAGACATTATAAGTCATCATATGTGCATCATAAGCACATTATAATTACATCATAACTGCTCTGATGAGTTCATGAATTACTTATAAGCCATTGTGACATACTAATAAGAATTCCACAACTTATAATACATTTGATGCCTTATAACAGCCTCATAACCTGGTTATACCAGATTCATAATGCATTATAATGTATTGTGACATTCTCTGATGCTATTATGATCTAATTATAATGTGCTTTTGATGCAAGCATGATGACTTATAATGCATGTCTTATAACCAACAATTAAAGTAAAGAGTTACCAAAAAATGATATTGTTTTTCAAATATCACCAATATATTCTGTATCTAATGTAGAGGTTTTCAATCCTGGTACTTGGGACCCAGAGAACTGCTGGTTTTCTGTGCTACCAGCTAGTTAGTGGAAAACCACTGATGTCGAGGACGGCACACACTAGCTGCTGCAGTCTGCAGTAGCTGCTGTAGTGGCTGTACCGAACTGAAGGTCATCAGTTCGAGGCTCAGCAGATTTGCAGGAAACCTACGCATCAATCAGGTCAGTAAACTATGCATGACTGACAAAAATCATTGAGAAGATTACTTGAGGGGAGAAACCTTTGACAGTGCAAGGCATAGCTACCCACACGGCACATCAAATTCACGGTTGATTCTGTCTGTGTATATATACATATGTGATGTAGCTGGACGATAGAAGGGTTTATTTTCAACTACAGTTTCAATGTGTCACACGGGACAAAGAGCCTGGGAGACAGCAGCTCTACCACGTCGATATGTATCTAGGCTCTGTTCCTGGGATGAGACATGAAAAGGTCAAAGGAGTGTGCTCCATACTGATTTAGTCTGTGACGGATCAAAGCGACCACACATCACAATGATTGTTTTTTAATATCCTTCATCTTACTCATTGGAAAACATGCAGCAGAAGTTGGGGAAGAAGCGACTAAAGTAACAGACAATGTAACCTGAAGCAACAAACTGCATAATGATCAGGTGGGCAGATGGATAGATGGATAGATCGATTCTGCTATATTTTATTCAGCTATTTTGATCATTACGAAGGATTTTTTGTTTCATAAAATGTTTAAAAAGTCATTTTTTTCCTCCCCTGCACAGCTGTCGAATAGTTTACATTCTCATAACTGTGGGTTTAAAAAAATCCTACGCCCATTTTCAGGTAACCTTGTTGACAATTGAGTTTTGGTCTTGGAATATTTCACCAAAGCCAAGGCTGAACTATTATTTTTCCTGTTTTATGCATCTTTATTTTATAAAGGATCCAGGAGCTGAAAAGAATCTGGTCCCTCTGTTTTCTCTGGTGGTATTGAGGTGTGATTTTCATCTGTTTGAAGGATGTTGCTTTTTGAATTTTTTTCCGTTTCAGGGTCTCCTGAGAGG
>OMLI01033406.1:0-10556 GCA_900302605.1 Rondeletia loricata
TACTCACTAACACAGATTTAAACACATTTGTGAACAAAATGTGAGAGAAATAGGCCTTTTGTGTACATAGAAAAAGTCTTAGATCTTTGATTTCATCTCATGAAAAATTGGAGCAAAAACAAAAGTGTTGCGTTTATATTTTTGTTCAGTGTATTTTGTGTGTGAAGGATTTTTTATTTTTGTCGTAATATCGAAAGAGGTATCGAGTATTGTGTATTTTAACTGGTATTGTATCGAAGTTCACAGTTCTGGTATCGTGACAACCCTACTAACACTACCAGTCTCTTGCTGGCAAGCTGACAGCCAGATATGTTAAAGTTGACATAGAAGAAGAAGAAAGTTGCTCACCCTTGCTCTCAGTCCCAAGATGAGTTCAGCCCTCTGACTGGAACTCAGAAGCTCTGGAACGACGTCTGTCACCAAAGTGATGAACTCCACCAACTTGTCATACTGCATCACACTGCGCCGCTGGGCCACTTGCCACATGAAAGCAGACATAAGTCGCACTGGGGGAACCAGGAGATGTAGGGAGGGCAGAGGAAGAGGGGAACCTGGCAAGGAGATGGGACACAAGATTATTGCAAAAACAAATCTTAATTGGATTTCTGTTCTGATCAGGGAGAAGATGCACGCAATTACTACCATATATCCATCATGTTTTTCTCTTGTGGCTAAATAAAGATTGGTAGCTGCCGCTTTAATGCCAGAGCTTCATTACAACAATGTTTTTCATTCACAAGCTGACTAACAGGCTCTCACTCACCATTGTACCTTAAATATTCCTGTTCATTGGCACACCCTGTCCACTTGCAGACTGATTCATTGGTGCACTTTTAGCTATGAGGCAGTTCTGGGTCTGCTTCCTCATAATTTTTGCTCTTACGTCCCTAGAAAACTTGAAAATGACTGTCTAGGTGATACATTTTATTATTTTCTCAAAGGAGAGCGCCTGCTAGGTCTGCTACCGCCAAGTCTCCATCATAACTACAGCGCTAGCCTTTAGCTCTGTAGATAGATACATAAATAAATAAATCATTGCACAAACCTTCGCTTTTCCACACAGTTTCCATCGTCTAAAAACGTCCTACACATTTAACGTAAATGTCAGTTATTCGTCGGAAAGAGTAAAACATTCCCTCTCTGCATAAATAAACAATACATCCATGCTCTGCACAGACTAAAGGAAGAAACATTAAGAACTCCCGGAAGTTCCGGGTTGGAAACGGATGTGCGTGCTTTACCTTCAAAATAAAAGCCTGAAAGTTGAGGCTTCTTCGAATCAATGTTTTTTTTTTTAGCAAAGATCGCTGATCAAAGTTAGCACAGCCACAGGTTGATTCAAATGGATAAAAAATGTTGTGGAACTTATATATGTAGAAGATGTACAAAGAGGAACACATCGAGAAGAAGAGGAGAGAAAAGGGAAAGAGAGGAGATTAAGAGAAGGAGACCGGTTAAGTGAGAGGAGAGGAGAAACATTCAAATTAGCTGTATTTCACTGTAGTGGAAACCAGGTAATGTTCCCTGTAAAATCACCACGGCTGCTGTCACTGTGTCCATAAAGACCACACACACACACACACACACACACACAGGAGGAGAGGAGAGGAGAAGAGGAGGAGAGGAGAGGAGAAGAGAAGAGGAGTATGTCGGGCACACTGCTAGTAATCTCATAAAGTTGGTTTTATTTCACTTAATTCACTTTCAATTGTATCAGGCTTCTCTAACGTCCTAGCAGCTTCACGAATCACCATACACTCCAATGATAACATGATGATTGCAGCTTTGTGGTTGTTCCTGATTTATCTGTAAGTAAAGTAAAGTAAAGTAAAGACTGTGAGCGTCTCATCTCCATACCCGCTCTGCTACTTCATATTCTAGGGAATAAAGACAATTTTCCAGGAGCCTGGACAGAAATATAACATTTCCATCCTTGATTACCACAATTTTACATTTTGATTGCAAATTTCAGTCAACCATTAGGAAGAATTAGGAATTTTGCTGGCCCCCCCTCAAGGACCCCTGGGGTTCTGTTTGGCAGCCACTGCTCCAGGCTGTATCGTATGATCATGGGTAAGACAGGAGACACAACACACCCAGTTTACACGCCCACCTCCAGACAACTCAGTGCAAGCGCAGTCAATAATCTCTGTCGCGTCGGCTGCAGTATTACAAGGAAATCTCCAGCTCCTGGTGTGATTATTATGCTGACGTGTCTCTGGTTTTGCTCTCGTATGGATCTCGTTCTTGCATAACGCTTTGAAGGGTAACCTACACATTTGTGCGCAAACGCGTTTGGATAATTTGGATAACACATTTGGATACTCGTCGCCATGGGGAAAAGACGCAGAGGCGCACCTGGGCATGACGAGGACTTCACCTTTGTCAGTCCAGTTGTCAAGTACCTACTATTTATATTTAACTTGATATTTTGGGTGAGTATTGTTATGTTATTGAAAAAAGATCTGAAAAGCGCGCTAACCTTATTTCCCATTATGTGAGCAGGTTAATCATTTATTTGTCTTGGCAGCCAGGATTTGCTCCCCAGTAACCTGCACTAAACTACTGGTTAATGATACAAAAAGGAGAGTTCAGTGACCTTTTATCAGGATAGTCAGCAGTCTGTGTTTCCTGTTTATGGTTCACTTTGTCTGCTGCGCCAGCTGGACTACTGCATAGTTTGATTTAGTTGTAATTAGACTGTGGTTTTACTACAAGCTCAGTGTCAAGGAAGCAGAAGGGAGGGTACTGGGCCCACATCCATACCTGACACACACCAGGTGCTTGCTGCTCAGACATTGGACAATAGCCAAGTTTTATCATGGGTTTGCAAAACAGAAATGTTTTGTTTCACCTATGTTGTACTGAGCTTAGAGGCTGTTTGGCTCAAACTTCTTGTTCACACTCATTAGAATAACAATGCATACAACCCTCTGACTCAGTAGACAAAACTCCATTGAGTTTTTTAGGCACCATACACTGTACTTTATGCCAATCCAGTTTCGCCGGTCCCTTTCATGGCCTATGCCGTTGCCAAGGGACACAAAGTTTCATTGATTCATATGCTGATGGGGCAGCAGAGTTGTGTGAGAAGTGGGTCCCAGGACTCTTTAGTTTTCTGTGGCTGAGGGAAACAGTTTACAGTTAGTGAGATATTTAACTTTTCCTCCTCAAACAAGCTTGGTGAACACTGCAGGCTATGCAAAGTCCATACCATTGGGTTTGCCTGGTGTCAGGTGCTTGGGGACCGTAACCTCAACTGTTCTAAGGAGATTTCTCACTTAAAACCTGTTCTTGCAGATTGAACTTTGCATTGTTGGAGTTTAGTGCAGTATGAGGGGGACTTTGCCATGCTGGAGAGTTATAATGCTTTCTGGTGCAGCAGAAACCCCAAAGCAAATAACACAGAGAAACTGAGAACTACAAAATGAGTTTAAACAAATTGGAGGCTGGTAGGAAATGAGAAAACAAGCAGAATAGGGACAGGAAGTGAGGTGTTGCGGTTTGTACTGTGCTTGGCATACAGTGCATGCTCAGTTTCAGAAAGTGTTTCATTTGTGTACACTGCATGATATGTGAAAATTCATGAAGTCTGCATATCCCATATTCTTCTGTCGTCTACAGTTGAACAAGTGGCAACATTTTAGAAACTAACCCATACGAGTGCATCACAATGTGTCCAAGCTGTGAGCGTGCCTCTTGGCCCTGTACAAACAGGATAAGACCGTGTAAAAACTTGAAGCTATTCAACGTGGAATGTGTTGTTGTCATTTTTTGTTGCCTCTGGCTACAATGAGTTTAGACAGAAAGACACGCCAAAGATTCCTCCAAGTTTTGTGGTACTTGTGCGCTCTAGACTGTACTTGTGGTACCTGTGTGCTCTGCCTATAATCATTAGATGGCCTTGGTAATGAGTTGGTGCAATGATGACTCTTTCACCAAACAAGTATATCAGTTCTGTAACCAAATGAATCAGTCTGGATCTATGCAAGAATGTGTTTAACTGACTCTCCGGTTAATTCTAGCTGTAGCATAACGCTTCACTAGATTGTTTTAATAATTTCAAGAATAAAACACTTGCAGACTTGTAGACGAGAAAGCCATAGCATCAGATTACACCCATTTCACTATCTCTTTGTCGATTACGTAACGAAAACAAAACCTGCCTCAGGTGTCTTGTCTTGTTTGTTCACTATGAAACTAAACCTTTACACAGAGGCCAGACAAATGTAGTATTTCCCTCGCAAAAATGTGCAGTGCCTGTGGTAACTGGATCCTTTTGATTTGGGGAGGGAAGAGTATTGCTCAGGGCTCCCCATTCTTCTATTGAGACTGTGCTTAGATCTCCCTGGTGGAGAGGAGTGCTGAGTGAATGGGTCTTTAAAAAAAAAAAGCAGAGTGGATGGCAGAATACCCTAATCTCTCTACTTCTGACCCTTGATAAAGAGTGTTGTGGTCCTGTCCTGTGGCTTACTGGGTACTAACACTGCCACAGTCAGGGGTTCGACTCCTACTGGGGCATCCATGCTGAAAATGTACGTACTATTAAGGTGCTTCGGATAAAAGTATTCATCAAACGCCATAGGTCATGTTTGACAAGTTCAAGGTGGATTCTTTATGATCTTAGCTCTATATGTTAAATGTTTGCTTTGATCAGGCATCTTTGCTGTGACTCATAGTTCTGTGAATATCCAATCATGCCTCCCGCACGTTGCTCTGACTTACATATCATGATTAAGTGTTCTGGGAAAAGCTGCCACTCCCCAGATAAGACAAGTATGAACGTAGAACGACGTTCTCCGTTTCCTTAAGTGGGAGAACTCATCATAGTGTTTTTCCCATCTGTGATATTTTGAAATGCACAATACCTATTAACTTAGTCTTTTCTCCCCGCCCTCTTCAGATGATCGCCCTGGTGATGGTGTCAATCGGCGTGTACGCCCGCATGATGAAACATGCAGGTAAATGATCCTCCATCGATGGAATACAGTCATTCCTCACATTCAGCGTGAGAGGCTGGGAGTATCGAGTGTCACGACAATCCTCGTGTTGTGGCTTTGTGCTTTCCATAAAGCTTTTAGCAGACTGGTAACACAACATCCAAGGTCATGCGTTGTTCACGATTTAGTCCAGAAAATGAAATGTCAGAAATGCAAAAAAACATTTGAAATTCCTTCTCTGATTAGTATAAGAGAGTCTAAGAGATGAGTTCTGTCCCTTAAAGAGAAGACGGTCTCGCTCTGTTCACATTACTCTGCTCACCCTCTCTTTCCCTCTTCGCCCCAGAGGCAGCCATGGCTTGTGTGTCAGTGGACCCCGCCATCCTGCTGATGATCGTGGGGGTCCTCATGTTCTTCTTCACCTTCTGTGGCTGCGTGGGCTCCCTGCGAGAAAACATCTGCCTCCTGCAGACGGTAAGTCAGCAGTCTTCAACTGTCTGCTCTCCTCCCGACCTCATTTTAATCGCGTCCTTCCGTCCCGTCAGGCTTTTATGCATTATTTTTAAGGATTATTTTTGAGGAACTTTCTGTTTTATTAGACCACACACAGTGGAGAGAGACAGGGGAAATGGGTGAGAAAGAGTGAGAGAGGGTATGACATTTTAAATATTTTTGAACTCAATGAAAATAGAGTTGGTATAGGAGTCTCTGTGTATAATATCTACACTATAGCAAAAGCTGATGCAGAAGAGCATCCAACTTCTAAGAAATTTTTACAAACAAACATTTTTGGAACGAATTCTACTGATTTCAAGTTTAAAAAATGACTTCTGAATGTAAAAGCAAGGGTGAACCATGACATCTGGACATTGGGCCTTTTGATGAGAGCAACCGTGACACAAAGCAGTCAAATGAAATAGGAAACAGTCAAATCAATCTATGTGATTTATTTTTCTAGGGTTTTTGAGAGTGTTCCCATCTCTCTCTTTCCCTCCCAGTTCTGCATCTGTCTGACGGTGATCTTCATACTCCAGCTGGCTGCCGGTATCCTGGGCTTCATCTTCGCAGATAAGGTAATGTGTCAACGTTAGTAAAACACTGTGAGATATTTTATTTAATGGGCTTCATTAACTGTGTCTTGACTGTAGAGTCAAGACAAGAGGTCTGATATTAATAAATGGGCCGGGAGTGACATTCCCCCTGGTGGGATTGATTGACTGGTGATTGCCTGAAACACAGATATCTCCATTAAAACATCCTTGAGAATGTTGATTCTCATTGAATAATTGAGAGGCCATACTAACATAGGCTGGGCTTTATACAGACTGTTTTTCAGCAGTCTAATGTAATAGTGAAACTAATAATAAATGGTTTGCTTAGGGCCTTTTTGATGAGTAAGAATGAAGGGAGAAATTAGAGGATGGCCAAAGAGCGCCCTCTGCTGGGCGTTGCCTGTTACTGCGGTACAGTTTAGATTAGGAACTCATGAATCAAATGGGAGTGTTTGCTCACAGACAGGTTTGTTAGACTTACCCTGATTTTGTTTGTTTAAAGGCATGAAGAGCTTGAGAAGGGATTGGATTCCTGGGGTTATTATCGGGCAATAACAAAGACAACGTTGTTTGCTTTGGGTGAGCAAATTTGTCTCTATATATACTGAAATGACTTTTTTCTGTATTCTGTCAAGGCACGGAATAAAGTGAGTGAGATCATCAACAACGCCATTGTCCATTACAGAGATGACCTTGATCTACAAAACCTTATTGACTTCGGTCAGAAAGAGGTGAGGATTTATTCCAAATACAGACTGTGTGTGTGTGTTTGTTTGCTTGTTTAATTGACGTCCTGATAAGACTCATCATATTTCATCATCATTTTCCGCAATACAAATGCCAGATCAATAATATTCTTAGCTCAGTTTCTGTAGTTATTTTTCCACATGCCTAACATGTCTTGTAATGTCTTGTAGTTCAGCTGCTGTGGTGGTGTGACCTACACTGACTGGTCCCAGAACATGTACTTCAACTGCACCCCTGCCAACCCCAGCAGAGAGCGCTGCTCTGTTCCCTTCTCCTGCTGTCTCCTATCCAAAGAGGTCCGGCCTTTTTGTCTTCTTCAGAAAGTAGAAGTGATGTTGGTTTTGCTGATACCTTGCATACGACATACTGGAATGTGTTTGGGTTTGGGTGGCTTCATACTCAGCTGTCAGTGTTTTCTAAGGAAAATGTCGAGGTTAGTTTTTGTGTGTGTGTGTGTGCAGGCAGTTATCAACACCATGTGTGGCCAGGGCATGCAGGACATGGAATACCTCGAAGCTGAAGCCTTCATCCACACCAATGGCTGCATAGACAGGCTGGTTAACTGGATCCACAGCAACCTGTTCCTACTGGGAGGCGTTGCCTTGGGACTGGCCATACCACAGGTATGATGCGGCGGGCAACATGCACACCAACACACACTTTGTGTTGAAGCCTCTAAGTGTCATACGTTAACCTGTACTAGACTGAACCTGGTCTTGGAATTGACTTGGTGGTCTTGACTAACCGTTGTAGCCAGCCGGTGACCCCTCTGTCTTGTGCTTCCTCTTCTGCAGCTGGTTGGGATGCTCCTGTCTCAGATTCTGATCAACCAGATTAAAGACCAGATCGAGCTCCAGAACTACAACCTCAAGCACCGCTCCGACCCCTGGCACTGACCCAGGCCGTATCAAACCAGATTCTGACGGACCGGACCAGAAATCTGGTGTCACCACCAGCTGTGGATAGATGAGTTGAGTCGTCCTGACATGAGCAGTCACTCTCCATCCCACCTGGATTTAAAAACACAGGATTCGTGTAAAGAGAGCGCATGGACAGACCAATGATGTACGTTTAAGTCGATGCATGGAGGTGGAAGTGTGTACTCACACTGAGGAAACGGCTGGAAAAGTGAGAAGCAGCCTTGCCTGTCGGACTCTATCACCCCCTATTGGAGATAGACCAGGCTTGCATTTACCAAGAGGCCCAATTTCATCCTTGACTTTTGTCAGACCCAAGCCTGGTAAAGAGGTTTGGTGCTCAAGATCTTGTTTGATCTTTAAACAGGGACTGCAGTAGGTTTTGTCTGCAACAAGTCACTTTGTTTTTCTACTGTTCCTTTTTTCATCAGAGATGCTAAACCGGAGTGGGAACTCATGCACGTCTCTGCCCTTTGCTTCAACTGCATCCATATTACAGAAGGCGTTAAACTGACAAGGGAAAGACATTTTCTAAAATCAATTGATTTGATAGACTCGATGTCAGGCAGAATGACTCATGCATGCTCAATAATGTTGCTTCATGGCTGCTAACAGGTGTGTGAAATACTTGTGACACATTTGCAGGAATATACTTAAGAGATGGTTTGTATTTCAATGTCCCTTACAATGTCAGTGTCTTCTCGCATCCTAAAATAGGTCTTCTTTTTTCACTCTATAGTTGAAATACGTGTTTCAAATAAAAGCTAGGCCTACTGGATACATTCCTTAAGATGAGGAATGCCTTTTGGAGTTTGGAGCATTGCACATATGCCACTTGGTATCTAGTGTATCTGTGTTTTCACAGATCCACACACTCAATACTTCTGGGTCTCAAAAATGCCCCGTATCCCTGTTACAAAGAAAAAGGCTTGATATATAATAAACACTTTTGTTTTACATAATGATTTCAAGGTGTTTGGTTTGACAAGAACTGCAAGGACAATGTTTAGACTGGTGGTCTGACTCTCCATAACATGGCCATGTTGGGCTGTTGTCCTGCCTGGACCTCACACTGCACATGAGGTCACTTCCTCCTGAGTGACGTTTCAGCCAGCTGCAGCGCTGCGTTTTGTCGAGTGTGTGGCTCTAGACTCTGCCAATACAGATGGACTTTTGCCAAACTAGAGACACCTGTGCAGGAGTACGGTGTGCTTGATATAGTCTTGATTCCAATCCCGTATCTAATGTTTGAATCCTGTCTTCACCTCCTCGTTTCTCGTTTCTCTTGTTTCTCTAATAAAGTCCATGTTGAATACAAAAGGAGCAGGGACTCTCCTCTCCCGCTAACAGAAACACTTGTGTGAATGCCTTAAGTGCTGTAGTAAGCATAGTAAGCATTGTCTTGTTGATGTAGTTTCTGGAAGGGTCCTAGTTTGCATTTTGTGACCGGTTAGTGTGAGCAGACAGCGGTTGAGGTTGCCTGACAGAGAGAAGATTTGACTTAATAGACACTAAAACATGGACAAGGATCCTAACCTCTCTACTTGTGTCTTTCAACCTCATCCAAAACTGCTGTCTTAATATCAAAGCTTGATTTGCTCTGATAGCAGTGGAAAGTGTATTTGTTGGTTGGCGTTTATTACTTTTGTGTCTCTGAACTACAACCACTGCTGTAAATTTCCGTGTTCAATACAACATATCATGGAATGATATAGGGCAAATCTCATAGGTGTTCTCAATGGGAAATCTGTCATTATCCCAGGGAAGCTCTGGCCAAAAGTCGAATGCAACTGTGAAGTAGCATAAACCAACACGAGCTCTCATCTCCACCCCGCTTCTCTGCCTGGCAAATGAAAACCTGAGTCGTAAGACATTCCCAGCCTGAAACCTGACGCCCGAAGACTTTGGGAACAGAAACGGTCCTGCATGTGATAATTTTGTTTGCTATCTGAACATGGCATTTGTAAGTTGGTTTAAAACAGTAGAACTGCCACACTGTCATTTCCCCTATAGCACATACAAGATGTGCAGCCAAGATGATGTCACAAACCAGTGAAAGCAGATTTGAGATGGCAACATCTTCTGGAGGAATGTTGTAGGTGTGTTAGATAGGTGTGACAGGTTATCATGTACTGGATGCAACTGAATAGAGGCATTTGAATATACTGTCTGTTGTGAATATGGAAGACTAATACCACCATCTGCTGGAGAAAGCAGACATAGCTCTCTCTCTCTAATAGCAGTAGTAATAGTAATAGCAGTAGTAATAGTAATAGTAATAGCAGTAGTAATAGTAATAGCAGTAGTAATAGTAATAGCAGTAGTAATAGTAATAGCAATAGCAGTAGTAATAGTAATAGCAGTAGTAATATTAATAGTAATAGCAGTAGTCCTAGTACACAACTCGTTACTATTGCTTACTAACACCAAAGCTTATTAGATGCTGCCTGCTTGTAAAATATGAATAGATATAGCATACTGTACAATGAAAGGATTCAAACTTCTTAAAATGAAGTTAAAATATCTATGCAATTAAAAACACATGTATGCATGATGTGAAAACACAACCCAGTGTCACAGAGATAAGTTGATACAGTGCCAATGAGAAGTTATTTTGTCTACAGTGGGATTCTCTGCATTAATATGGAAATAAATTACATGTGGAAATAAATTAGCAACGTTGTAAAATATCACAAAGAGGGAAACTAAATGTATTTTCTCACAGCTCACAGATTTATCTTATCATTAGTTAGGGTTAGGGTTCAGTGCCGTCTGGATCTATGTGGGTGGGTATGTGGGTATGTATGTTCACACCATAACTCGAAAACAACTAACCCTATGATGCTCATACTTGGTACACATATTCAGCCCAAGGTACCCTGGAGCTGATTAGATTTTGA
>OMLI01033407.1:0-13596 GCA_900302605.1 Rondeletia loricata
ACTAAAGAGACTGTGACTGTAACAGCTTCTTCCATGTTCAGCACTGAGAAACCAGAATCTGAAGCAGGTGCTGTTTTAACCTCTGCTGTTACTGCAGCTTCATCTTCACACAGCTCTGAAAAACCAGCAGAAAGGACAAGCACATTAATGTCCCCAGTCACTCCAGAGGCAAGTTCTTTACTTACCTCTACAGATGAAGACAGCTCAGGTGAGAAAACAACTGATCTGTCGACTAAAGAGACTGCAGCTACCACAGCCTCGTCTTTATTTAGTACTGAAAAGCCAACAGCACCACCAGCTGAAGAACAAGAGAGCGCTGTTACAGGTCAGACAGAAAAGTCCTCAGTAACTCCTATTACTGATAAGACAGAGGAAAGTTCTGTTCTCACTCCTACAGATGAAGATGGATCAGGTGACCAAACCCCTGACATGTTCATTCAGACCTCTCCTGTCACAGCTATATCTTCTCTGTACAGCACTGAGAGGCCAACTGCAATGTCACCTGAAACAACAGAAAGTGATGTGACAGAACAGACGATGATGCCATCACGCTCAGAAGATCCATCAATTTCTCCAATTTCAGATATCACAGAGACAAGCTCAATAACCACGTCTCCACGTTTAGCCTCTGTTATATCATCTACTATGCCAGATATTGAGGATGTGGATTATGGTACTAGCAAAGACTTGTCAATTGTAGAATCCATTCCTTCCTTCAGCGGAACAACCAGAAAACCTGAAACGTCACTCTTCACGATCACAGATATAGAGATTTCTGGTGACCATACCTTTGATTTCACTGGAGAGTCACTACTTGTAGCAACCACAGTCTCTTCAATGTCCAGCACAGAGACACCAGCAGTGACGGCATCACATGAAACTGAAGCAACTGACTCTTCAATGGCAGCTGTTACTGCAGCTTCCTCACTCTACAGTACTGAGAAACCAACATCAGTGTCACCTGAAACAGTAGAGAGTGCTGTCACAATTCAAAGCTCTGCTCTCACCGCTACAGATGACGAAGGCTCAGAATCTCAAACCTCCCCTGTCACTTCTACATCTCTGTTTAGCACAGAGAAACCTATAGTTACAACAGCATCACATGAAGCTGAATCTGCAAGTAGTTTACGGACAACTGTTACTACAGACGAGGAGGGCTCAGGTTACCAGGCCCCTGATATTTTTGCTCAGACCTCTTCTGTGACTGCATCCTCTATCTCAAGCACAGAGTCTCCAAGTGTCACATCATCTGTAGTACCAAGTGAGGATTTGGACCTTAGTATAAGTACAGGGCCTGCAAATGTTGAATCCATACCCTCCTCCACTCTAACTCCTGCAGTTGATGAACGTGAGATGAGTTCAGTCCTCTCTTCTACAGATGCTGAGAGCTCAGGAGACAAGGTGACACAAACTACAAGTGATGGAATAACTCACACAACTGGAGCACCACTGTCCAGCATAATTCACATATTGTCAACAACTATGGTGTCCCTCGCTGATTTAGCCTATCAATTCACAACACAAGATCCAGCTGTGTCAAGTGATGCAACTGAACATAAAGAAGAGATAACAACTATAGATTCTGTTTCTCAAAGTGTGGGAGTCACCTCTGTTTCAATGTCTGTATTTACAGAGGATGAAAGCTCAGGTGGCCATACCACTGCTTTGCCAAGGACCACATCAGATGTTATAATCACACAGCAGACTCAAAAGCCATTTAGCACAGTAAAACCATCAGCCATCCCGATCATTGACGAATTCGAGACGAGTTCTGTTTTCACTTCTACTGAGGAACAGAGCTCAGCTGGTCAACAAACTGAAATGTTAACAGAAGAATCTCCTTTGATGCCAACCACAGACCAAACAGTGGGGCCAAGCAGCCACTCAGCTATAGTGATTGGCAGCTCACAGGAAATAACCTCTGAGAGAATGACTCCTGGCACCATCAAGCCCTCCATTCCTATCATTGATGAGACAGAAGCAGAGTTTCTCATTGATCAAACCCCTGATTTATCCACTAAAGATGCTGGCAATGGATCAACCACTGTCTCTTCAATCTTCAGCACAGAAAAAACAGCTTTAGCAACAGCATCACATGGAATTGGAACAAGTGATAGTTCAAAATCTACTGTTACTGCAGCTTCTTCTCTTTACAGTACTGAGGAACCAATGTTGCCTGACACAGAAAAGACCACAGAAAAGCACTCAGTAACACCAGAAACAGGCTCTGTGCTCACATCAACCGATGAGGAAATTACTGGAGATCAAACCCCTGATATATTCACCAAGGAATCTGTATCTTCTTCACTCACTATAGAGACTGTCACAGTGTCTTCCATGTTCAGCACAGAGAAGCCAGTGATGACAACAGCTTCACACGAAAGTGCAGCAGTTCAAAGTTCAAAGACAGCTGTTACTTCATCTCTGTACAGCACTGATAAACCAATAGCAATGTCAGCTAGCACAATGAAAGAAGAGGGCTCAGGTGATCAGACTCCTGATATGTTGACTCAGACCTTCGCTGTGACAGTATCTTCTGTTGTCAGCACAGACTCCCCAAGTGTCACAACATCTACACAGTCAGATGAGGAATTGGACTACGACATCAGCACAGAGCACTTATTGGTTGAATCCATACCTACCTTTATAAGAGCAACTATAAAGCCTGCAGAGTTAACACCTATCAGCACTGTTTTTACCACGGACACAAGCTCATTATTCACTGATGAAGAGGGTTCAGGTGACCAAACCCCTGATGTGCTCACTAAAGATGCTGTCACTGCCCCAAGTATAGTTTCTTCCATGTTCAGTACCAAGACACCAGCAGCAATGTCTCCAGAAACATCAGAAAGCACTGAGACAGAGAAAACATCAATTACTCCGGAAACAGATGTTAATCTCACACATACAGAGGAGGAGAGTTCAAAAGACAAGACCACAGATGTTCTCACTAAAGAAACAGCAACTGCAGCTACCACAATGTCTTCAATGTTTAGCACAGAGACACCATTAACAACAGCATCACATGAAACTGAAACAGCTGAAATGTCAAAATCTGCTGTTACTGTAGCTTCTTCTCTATACAGCACTGAGAAACCAACATCAATGTTACCTGAAACAGGTGCATCAACAGATGAAGAGGGTTCAGGAGACCAGACCTCTGCCACATTTGCTCAAACCTCCACTGTGACTGCTTCTTCTCTCTACACAATTATCACAGATCCCTCACTGGTTGAATCCATACCTTCCTTCACAGAGGCAACCACAAAGCTACTAACAGAGGAAAGTTCGGGTGACCAGACCACAGATATGTTAACTGAAGAGTCTCTAATTGTATCATCCACTATCTCTTCCATGTTCAGCACAGACAAACCAGTAGTAACAACACCATCACATGAAACAGCAAGAGCTGATAGTTCAAAGATAGCTGCAACATCAGTTTCTTCACTATACAGTACTGAGAAACCAACAACATTGTCAACTGAAACTGTAGAAAGTGATGTCACAGGTCATACAGAGAAACCCTCAGTTGCTCCAGAGGCTAGTTATACACCAAGAGATGAGGAGACTAAACAGATACCAACTGTCATGGCCACAGCTTCTTCTATGTTCAGCACAGAGAAGCCAGAAATGGGAGCAACTGCTGCTTCAAGCTCTGATGTTACTACACCTTCCTCACTCCAAAGCACTGAGAAACCTGTTTCAATTGGACCAGCAGAAATCACATCAACAAAAAAGCCCTCAGTCACTTCAGAGGAAAGCTCAGTATTCACCTCTACAGATGAACAAGGCTCAGGTGACAAAACAACCGATGAATCGACTACAGAGACTGTAACTACCACAGCATCCTCACTGTATAGTACTGAGAAACCGACAACCATATCAACTGAAGAGACAGAGACAGAGACAGGTTCTGGTCTCACTCCTACAGAGGAGGGAAGTTCAGGAGACCTAACCCCAGATATGTTGACTAAAAAGACTGTGTCATCCATGTTCAGCACAGAGAGACCAGTAATGACAACTGCATCACATGAAGCTACAACAGCTGACATTTTTTCAAAGAGTGCTTTTACTTCAACCTATTCCCTGTACAGCACTGAGAAACTAACATCAATGTCACCTGAAACAGATACATCAGATGAAGACAGTTCAGGAGGCCAGACCCCTGATATGTTTCCTGAAGAGTCTCTAATTGTAACAACCACAATCTCCTCTATGCTCAGCACAGAGAAGCCATTAGTAACAGTCACTGGAACAATTGATGGTTCAAAGTCAGCTGCTACTGACACTTCTTCTCTCCATAGCACCAAGGAACCTACCCCTGAAGTGAGCTCTATTATTTTAACATCCACAGATGAAGAAAGCTCAGGAGACAAGACCCTTGGTATGCTCACAAAAGACAGTCATTCTACCACGATGACCTCTCTTTACAGTACTGAGAAACCAACAATTCTGTCATCTGAGACAGTGAAGACCATTACTTCCACAGCTACGTCTCTATTCAGCACTGAGGCACCAGAACATATGTACACAACAATATCACAAGAAACACCCTCAGCTGGATCAGACAGTATTGCTACTACTACACCAACCTCTCTGTATAGCACAGAGAAAGCAGCACATGTAACCAGCATTACAGAGGAAGACAGTTCAGCTGATCAATCTCCCGATATGCTTACTGAAGCATCTACAATAGCTACCACAGTTATACCTCTGTCACAAAGCACAGAGAAATATATCACAATTTCAACAACTGTTGTTGCAGAAAGCTCAGGGGTCACTGCCACAGATGATGACCAAGAGTCGAGTGTCCCAGAGGGTTCTCGAACAGAGGCACCAGTGGAGGCCACCAGCAAATCTCAGGACCAATTCATTGTGGCCACAGATGAAAGCGAGATAGCCGAGACTGAGAGCACATCTCAGACTTCCAGTGTTGAATCATCAACCCAATCCTCACTACAGTTCATCACAGAGGAATCTACATCTGCTACCCAATCTGCAGTCTCCACCAGCACAGCTGACACAATGGAGGCAATTACAGTGTCAGTGTCTGAGTCAGGAAGTGGTGATTTTACAGAGGCAAAGTGGTCAGGAGATGACACATCCATTGCTGCAGTGGCCCTTCTGCCTACTGCTACACCTTCAGCCTCGAAAGGAGTAACTGATGTGACCAAAGGAGGTGAACAAACTGATAAACCCACAGCTGCTGGGGTCTCTTTACCAGCTAATGAGAGCTCAGTTGACCAGACACCAGGTATGGCCACTGTATCTACTGGCATTGCATCCACAGATGAAACTCCCCTAGAAACACCAACTGCAGCTGAGCAGCCCTCTGTGGAACACACAACCTTAACATCATCCACATTAAGACCATTAATCACTTCCACATTTACTGAAGAGAGTTCAGGTGATCACACTGATGCTTTCACTAAAGAATTTACAACCATCACAAAAGGTCCTTATGTACTTGCAACCTCTCAACCCATGCAGATGCCCAGTTTATCTCCTTCTGAACGAGTCAGTGTGTTCACCACAAAGGAAACGTCTACTTACATTGACATGGAGAGTTCTGGTGGCTCACCTGTAGAGGATGACCTGGAGACAACTCCTGATGGGTCTGGTGAAGAGCTTCCAATGGAGACTACCACAAAACCCCAGGATGAATTTACTGTGGCCACAGATGAGACTGAGATAGATGAGACTGAGAGTATGCGCGAACGATTGAGAGAAGGTGTTGAATCTTCTACTCAGTCCAGCACTCAGCTCACCAAGGAATTTGTGTCATCAACCCAGTCTCCACACATGACAAGCACTGACATTTCCACAGCCACCTTCACTGAGCAGGGCAGTGGGGACCTCACAGAGGACTCCACAGTTGAGGATGAGAGTTCAGGTGATGGATTTTCCAAAGTGTCTACTAAGCTTACACCAGTCACAACAGCTCCTGTGAAGTCTACCACTGTAGCAGCTATGAAACAAGTCACCTTTTCATCTAGTGCTGTTGCTTTCACCGAGGAGGGCTCAGGTGACCAAACCTCCGATATGTCCACTAAAGATGCTATAACATTGTCTTCCATGTTCACAACAGAGAAACCAGTAATGACAACAGTTCCATATGAAACAGGAAAAACTGCTGTCACTGCAGCGTCTTCTCTCTATAGCACTGAGAAACCAACGGCAATGTCACCTCAAATAGACACTTCAACACTTAAGGAGAGCTCAGCTGACCAGACCACTGATATGTTCACTGAGACCTCCTCTGTGTCAGTTTCGACTGTCACAGAGTCTCCCGCTGTAGCCTTGGTTACATCCTCAACTTTGCTGGATATTGATGAGAGTTTGGACTATGGCATTAGCAAAGAACCCTCACTAGTTGAATCAATACCTTCCTCCACAGGAGTAACTGAAAGGCCTGCTGAGCCGGCCATGGGTAGTACTGTTCCCTTCATGGGCACAAGCTCATTATATACAGAAGAGGATGGTTCAGGTGACCAGGCCACTGATATGTTTCCTAAAGGGGCTGTTACAGTGTCTTCATTGTTCAGCACAGAGAAACCAAAAATGACAACAGCATCACATGAAAGTGGAACAACTGATATTTTGAAATCTGCTGTTACTGCAGCTTCTTCTCTCTATAGCACTGAGAAACCAACACCTGTGCATTTAACAACAACAACAGTGCATGCTGTCACATCTGCTCACTCAGATTACACTCCATCTGCAACTGATAAATCTACATCAAGTCCAGCCATTACTTTGATAGAGGAAAAGAGTTCAGGTGACCAAACCCCAGATATGCTCACCTCAAAACCATCAGTGATGGACAGTGTCACATTTGGAGAAGCAACAGGTGAAACTGAATCTTTTGTTTCAGTCACACCAGGCTCTGATGAGCAGGCTGCCTCACAGGAAAGCCAAATTATCCCAGATACAGAAATCCCCATTGCTTCTGAAATGACAGAGCCTCCAATTTCTGGCACAGGGGAAGATGAAATTACTGTAACTGAACACACAACGCAATCTTCCCATACAGCTATGTCACCCCACACAATTGTAAGTTCAGTCAGCGATCACACTGCAAGTGACTTCACCACAGTAAGTTCCAGCAGTGACCACACACCAGATGGATTCACATCCATGTCCACCCCTATTCCCTCCATTATTTACCATGGCATTACAGACCAACAGGTTATCATCATTAGCCCTACTAGTAGCCATGCCAAGACTGACCTAACTGAACAAACTCCTACTATGGTCCTGCATGGGACAAAACCATCAACCAGCACAACCATCATATTCACAGAGGACGCAAAGGATGAGGATGAACTGTTCTCTACAGTCACAGACAGTATGAGGGAAGGCAGCCCCACTCCTGAGCTTATTACCAAAGATGATACTATCATTGATGCAGATACTATTTCCATGGTTCCCTCCTCTCCGTTTTACCCAACCATCCAGACAGAGGAAGCAGGAGGTGTCACAGCAGTTACCATGACACCAAAGCTGGAGGTGACAGAGGAACCAGAGGGTTCTGGGATTGATGGTGTCACATCCTTCACTCCTATGCCACCAAGTTCATTTACACCATCAGACACTGATTCATCATCAGAATCAACATCTTCTGAATATTCACCTCCCAGTTCAAAACCATCACCTGTAGAAGTTTCTAGTAGCGAGACATCCAGTGCAGAGACAGTGACATCTGTGCCACAGGCCACCCCAATTGTGTCTACAAAGTCAAGCTCTGAGGAAACCTATACATTTACACCACATATCGTTTTCTCTGTTGAGACTCATACCAAACCAACTGCCCAGCTGGTGGACGATGATTCATCAGGTGACAATGTTACTGATGATGTCACTGAGTCCATCACAGAGATTGCCGCCTCTTCGTTTATGCCCTCTCAAGCGTCCACTGAATCAGCAGACATAAGCTCACACACTCCAGTATCCAGTGAGGAGTATATGGTCACCACAGATGGGAAAGAAAAATCCACCACCTCATCACCCTCAGCCATCACACCCACAAGTAATGGCACAACAGATGAGGCCTTAATAAGTTCATCCGGTTCCACACAAACCACCATACAGTCAGTCACTGTCACACCACACACACCAGCGTCCACTGAACTTGACGCACTAGTCAAACCAACCAGTGCAATATCTGTTGATGAATCATCAGGTGATGATGACTCTGAAGTGGAAACCTCCATCTTGGATATTGAAACATTCCCCACCACAGACACAAGCTCAGTATCCTCTGTGGATAGCAAGAAATCTACCACTTCTCTTGCTGTGGAGAGCCCAGCCACAGATAGTACGGATGAAGGTAGCTCAAGAGACCAAACCCCTGATATGTTCACCAAGGAGCCTGTTTTGTCTTCATTCAGCACAACCAAAGAACTGACACAAACATCTACAGTGTCCTCCATGTTTAGCACTGAGAAGCCAGGACACACTATGAAAGCAATACTACATGGAACAGCAACAGCAGCATCTGAACAAACGGTGACATCTACAGCCTCTTCGCTTTTGAGCACTGAGAAACCAACTGTTGCCTCTGTCTCAGATGATACCGACGAGGAGATCTCTGGTTACGAGGTCTTAGATACATTCACTGAGAGGACTGTAGCCACCACAATATCACCTAAGGCAGTAACAGCTGAGAGTGAAAAGACTGTAGCCACTCCAATGTCTTCTCTGTACAGCACAGAGAAATCCACCACAATAACCCGAGAGGATGAAATCGCAAAGAGTGATGCTACTGTGGGGGTAGAGAAAGCATCATTTTCAGAAACTGTTTCACCCTCTACTGATGAGGCAATGTCAACCCTGGCTCCAATACATGAAGAGAGCACAAGGGACCACATCCCCTTTATGTCCACCAAAGAATCAATTTCTACGACCACAGTGGCTTCTCTGCATATCACAGATGAAACAGAAATAGCTTCTTCCCAGCAAATTCTCTCAGTTTACTCTACCACCACTGCTGCATCTTCGAAGCCAGATGTGATGGTTCAATTTGTCACCACTTTTGTCCCAGAACTAGATGCAACACCACCTGAGGAGTCTTTCCAGCAGGCCAGGTCTGAGATCACATTCACTCATCATCCCCACATTGATATCTCCTCTGAGGAAACTGTGGTGGCCACAACCAGCCCCATGTTGCCCAGTGAGGAGTCAAGCCAGCACTTTGAACCTACTTTCTCTACTGTCACTCCAGAGACTGGAGCTACATCCACATCACACGAAGATTTGACAGTTGAAGCATCAAGCCAGGCACCTATAACCGAAGAAGTTTCAACTGATGCTGAAGGCAGCGCAGACAAAGAGAGTGAAGTCCAAGAAACATTATCTACAGCTGTTCCAACAATGACTTTCCCTTTTGTAGATTACGATGGCACAGAGCCTGCCATGGTTGAATCTACACCTCCACATCTGACTGTTGACAAAACCACAAAACCTGAGGGCTCAGGTGATAAGACCCCTGATGTGTTTATTAAAGAGATTTCAACGATATCACCCAGAATGGTGACAGGAGAGAGTGAGCAGACTGCTACTTCCCCCTACGGCATTGAGAAATCAACTGCAATGTCACCTGACACAGACGCCTCAACAGATGAAGAGCGTTCAAGTTATAAGACCCCTAATCCCAATCTGCTCACCCCAACCATTTCATCAGTATTTAGTGCCACAACAATACCATCTGAAAAGGCATCAACAGAGAACAACTTCAAAGAGACAACAACTTCAGCTAACACAGTCTCCTCCATGTTTAGCACAGAGGGACCAGTGATGACAACAGCATCACATGAAACAGTAACAGCTGAAAGCTCCAAGTCTGCTGTCACTGCAGCGTCTTCTCTCTTCAGCACTGAGAAACCTACCTCTGCCACTGATGACACAGAAACAAGCTCCTCTCTCACCTCAATGGGTGAAGAGAGCTCAAGCTACCAGACCACTGAAATGTTCACTCCAACAGTTTCTTCAGTATTTGATTCTGCAACTACACCAATTTCATCTGGGAAGACATCAATAGAGAGTGAAGAGATTTCTACATCCACAGAAACAAGTTCTATTAACCCTTTAACAGAGGAGGAGGGTTCAGGTGACAAGATGCCTACTATGTTCAGTACAGACTCTGTCACTCAAACTGTTTCATCCCTATCCAGTACATTGAAGATGGACCATGTTATCACCACCACAATATCATCAGAAACATCTCCATATGAAGAAAGTGACAAGACTGTTGAGAGCCTCATCACTGAAGCATCTGCAACACAATCACCTGCTGTGACCAGCACTGCTGAGTCATTGAAGACATCAACTTCATCAGACTCAGGATCAAGAGATTCTGATAGTGAGGTGACAAAAGACACAGACATAACAGGCACAGAGCAGCCCACTGGTGTTACAAGCACTGAGGAAATCTCTATACGCTCAGAGACTAAAGTAGTGGTCACCACAATGCCAGCTATAGTAACCCTGTCTCCCAATATGACATCAGAAGACAGTGAACTTATTTCCTCTCAGCCTATATCAATTGTCCATTCCACAGCAGCACCATCACAGCCTGATGTTATGGTCCAATTTGTCACTACATTTTCTCCTGTACCAGACCTAACTACCCAGGAATCATTTGAGCAAGCCAGGTCTGAGATCACACTAACACACCACCCTCACACTGATCTTTCTTCTGAGGATATATCAGTGGTCACAACCAGCCCTATGTTCCCAGGTGATGAGACAAGCCAGAGAGCAGAGTCAACTACTCTCCCTGCTGCTTCCCCCGGGACTGCAGCTGTATCCATTTCAAAGGAAGATGGGACCGTTGAACCCACAACAGAACAGGTTTCAAGTGGTGCAGAGAGTGAACCATCTCAAGAGGGAGATGTTCAAGTAACACCTTCTCCAGATTATGACTCTTCATCTTCTACCCCAGGCCTTGGTGTGGTTATAGATTATGACACCCCAGTAGATTATGGAACAACAGACCTATCCAAGGTTGAATCGATTCCAGCATACACTCAAACAACCACAAAACCCAAAGAAGTAACAGTGTCCATTACCACAACCTCTGCTGTTTCTCAAACAGCTGAGAGTCAGTCTGTTCACTCAGAGAGCAGTGCTGAAAGTAGCTCAGAGGAAAAGACAACCAAGCCGCCTGTATTAGCAGAAGCTATCACTGTCATGCCTTCTGTCTCAGCTCCAGTCAGTGGAGCATCCTCCTCCAGCTCTGAGAGTGGCTTAGAAAGCAGCAGCAGCTCAGAGGGAAAGGGAATCACAGTGACCACTGTGAAGCTAGAGAGTGACAAGGTTGAGGATATCACCCCTGAGCTCTCAGCTGCCACCACTGACTCACCCTCTATCCTGACAACTGGGGCTGAGATTGAGTCCGCCAGTTCTGAGAATGCCTCTGTGGAGGTGATGGCTACCAAAAAGCCAAAGACTGACAGTATGGAGGCACATTCCCTGTCCCCAGATGAAATCCAGACTGTATTCAAGGTAGATGCCACCACAACTTCTCCATTGATTGAGTCTCCAGATACAGAGGTGGAGTCTGTTAGTGTTGATAGCACCTCTGAGAAACAGGAAGTTGTCAGTCCTGACACAGAAATACCAACCTTGGAAAAGCCAGAGTTTACAACAGTGGCACCAGCTGAGACACAAAGCCAACCAGAGTCAGTTACATCAGTCCCTACCACTCTGTCATCTTTTTCTGAGGAGGATGAGAAAGTGGACAATGACACAGCACCACTTCCGCCGCTCATTGAAGGAGAACTACCAATCAGAGGGGAGGAAACAACCACCCCAAGTGAAACAGGACTCGATTTGGGGCACACCATTATTGGCGAGACTGTCGAAATTCTAGGTATGTGTTTCTCCAAATGGCTTTCATTGGTATACAATAGAAAGTATAAGCTCTGAATTGTCTGTCAAATTTGATATGAGATAATATGATTTTTATATTCCCTTTTTTTAATCTCTCAATAGGCATTCACTCATGTGCAGAAAACATTTGTCTGAATGGAGGATCATGCTACAAGAGTGGCAGCACCCATTCATGTAGCTGTACTCCTGGTTACAGTGGAGATCACTGTGAAACAGGTATATCAAGAATTCCTCTCACTATATCTCACAGCCTTAACTTTCCATCCAAGAATCAATCCTGAGTTCCCAGCATTTTTTCCCAAGTTGTTACTTTTTCTGTATGTCTTGTCTTATTCATTATGTCTGTTTCTTATCCAGATATCGATGAGTGCCAGTCAAACCCTTGCCGTAATGGAGGTACATGTGTTGATGGGCTGGCCTTCTTCACATGTGTGTGCCTCCCTAGCTACTCTGGGCTGTATTGTGAAGAGGGTAAGTTTGTGATTAATGTGATGGGATGAAGCAGTACAATATTTGCCATTATTCTCTCCCTCACTTCTCATTGAATATTCAGTTTCAGATTAATCAAAGCTTTTCATTTCATTAATGTTTTAACTGGTTCCAACCTGTCTAGACTGAGCTCAAGCAATTTTCACTTGACATGTTAAATAAACAATCTTACTTATCTTTCGTTAGAGTGATGCTATGGCATTTGACTTCATTTCACAATAGATTAGAGCAGAAAGAATATTGCTGTTACTCAGAAAAAGTCATAAATCTTCAGATAATGTATTTAGACCATCCTTAAAAATGTGGACTATGAGTCATTCAAATATTAGAGGATACACCATAGAAATACAGTTTAGTCTAGTTGTGGAGCTACTCAGCTCCCACCACACAGCAGAGTATTGTCTTATAATCATATCTCTCTCCCAGGCATTAGCTGAGTCATAAACACCATCTTTATCTCATCACGACAACCACATTTTACAGTCTCTTCTTAGTGTTGCCTGAAGGCTGGCATGTCTCTTAATACTTGGGTTACTGAACAGGCAGCCTGAGCATCAGTTTCCAACAGTTTCAGACAGACAGACAGACAGTTGACACATTTTCCATGTGTCCTATTTCGTTGTTACAGAGTCCAGCTCAGATGTGGTGTATACACCACTGCAGGTGTACTTCAAGTCAGCTCTTGATATTTCCATCTAGGACAAGAAGAGTGGGCTAGAAATCTCTTCGTAGCTCCTTACTTACTGTATAACCAAGATAATTTGCACAAAGTCGTTTATTAAAGATGATGGGTATAATTACCGAGGGTGATCTCATGTCCTAGTTCCCATAGCTAACCATTTTACTTTCCTCTCCCCATTGCACCCTTCTTTCATCCATAGTGTGTTGAACCCAGGGCTTCATCCGCCCTGGCTGATTTCTCTTGACCAGTGTCCACACCCTAAATATTATGGTGATCCCTCATCAGTGAATCACACTCCAGATTGTGTACTCAGACCCAGCTGCTGTCTTAGAAAGTCTTGCCAGGAGAGAGGGAGAAAGAGTAACTGGGAGAACAACCCAGAGAAAATATTCTGTTTAGTCTGTTTGCGTCTCATAGCTGGATTGAGGAAGAGAGCAAGAGACAAACTGACAGTAAATAGAGATGTCGCAGTATACATTTGGACACAAACACACACACACACACACACCCACACACACACACAAAGATCGGAA
>OMLI01033408.1:4784-15054 GCA_900302605.1 Rondeletia loricata
CCGGGGGGTGATCATTATTCTCTTTGGTGTCACGAGAACTGTCATGGAATGAAGGGTAAAGGAAAAGCCTCTTTCAGCACATTAAATGTTCGGCTCCAAATAGTGAATAGGCTTTCTCTCTTTCAAATTCCACAAGGGGAAGATAATTTCCCTTTGGGGATCAATAAAGTATCACATAATACTCCGCAATGCACACATCCATATGCAGTCCAAACTTTGCTTAATGCCATTTACCAGCATTACCAGCTTACTGACTTGTCTCCTCATTGTGCAGGATGGCCCCGGAGGTGGTAATGTGCGAAACCTCCAAGGACCGTCCGTATGACTACAAGGCTGACATCTGGTCCCTTGGGGTCACCCTGATCGAGCTGGCGCAGATCGAGCCGCCCAACCACGAGATGAATCCCATGAGAGTGCTGCTAAAAATAGCCAAGTCCGAGCCGCCCACACTCATGCACCCCTCTCGCTGGTGAGATGGCATCGTGTCTATGACTAGAGTGGTGCCACTGGAATGATTAAGGATGGGTGACAATGATTTCTTAACTGTTTAATGTGAGAAAGGATGGTGAATTGCAAATGCGTAGCTGTATGGCCAAAGAGGGAAAGAATAATATGAAGCTTATCCATTCCGTGGAAACAGGAGCCAGGAATCAGGCTGACTATGTTTTATATCCAACAAACTGATTCTATTTTTAATTCTTGGCAGGTCACCAGAATTCAATGACTTTCTGCGGAAGGCACTTGATAAGAATGTGGACAAGAGGTGGGGCACAACACAGCTGCTACAGGTGAGCTACCCTACTCCATTCACTCCCTCCTGATTTTTCACTTTCACACAGTGTGCTACCATTTACATGCTCTTTTAGAAGAGCACAGGGGTTCTGAATGTACGTGAAGGCGTGATTGTCTGTTGTATGTATTTTCATGTTCGGACCCCAGGAAGATTAGCTGCACACTGTGTGCTGCTAATGGGGATCCTAAATAAATGAATGTGCCATATTTCAAAGGGTGTCATGTTCTGTGTTACAAATTTTCATCATATCTGATTTAACCCAATTGTAACTGAAGGACAGAGATTTTATTTTTCATTTTGATGCCTTGTGTCCCTGTCCATCCATATAGCATCCTTTTGTCAGCAGTGTAGCTGATAGCAAACCTCTCAGAGAGCTGATCGCTGAGGCCAAAGCTGAAGTCACAGAGGAGATTGAAGAAGGCAAAGAGGAGGAGGAGGAGGAGGAAGAGGCAGATGTACCTCTGGTATGTAGTTTTAGTGGTAACATGAATATTAGGATGAGATTCAACCAAAAATCTCCCTGTTCAAATAAATTAGGAGCCAACAGTCAATGTTGTAATGAATCCATCAAACTTGAGTTATCCTTACGAAGGACAGTGCTGTGACATTTCCAATCACTTATTGATCACTTATTGTGGTTTTCATGTTTTTCTCCCTGTTGGGGCAGGCGGTTCCTGGACACAAGCGGGCGCCATCAGATGCCAGTGTGGCCAGCTCAGAGGATGACAAAGTTCCCCCAACTGCCTCCACTTTGGAATCTGTTACAGAGAAGATGGAGGCAGAGCCTGCTGAGGACAGGACCAGTGATAAGCTCTCTGATGAAGGATTGGGCACAAGCGAGGTCGACAAGGCTGAAGAGGAGAAACTCAATGAGGTGACTGATGCCAGTAATGAAGACCTGGCCACTGGGCTAATAGAGCCCACTAAGGACTTTATCTCAGAGGATCCTACAGAGCCTAAGCCAGAAGAGGGACAGGCTGAAGAGATTTCTGCTGGGCCTGTGGTATCACAACCAGAAGAATCTTTAGATACAGTTGATACCCAAGAACCTGGGACCGTTAGTCAAGAAACAGAGGAGGAGCAGAGGGAGACACAAGAAAAGAAAACAGAAGATGAACCTCCTCAAGTAATAGAAGGAGAAACAGAGCCTGGTGCTGTGAGAGAAGAGGAGAAAGAAGAAGAAAAAGAAGCAGGCACAGAAGAATATGAGGCGACTCTTCAGCCTGCTGAATCCACAGAATCAGGAGAGCAACCTGAAAATATACCAGCAGAACCAGATTCCATATCAGGAGGAGTAGCACAGGCAGAAGAAGAGATCAAGGGACCTGCTGAGATGCCTCCACAGGAAGTGACAGAGGACAGAGAGCCACACACAGGTGATGGCACAGACATAAATATGAACACAGAAACTGATATAGAATCAAAACCAGAGTCAAATATGGATACAAATGTAAATGGAGTCACACACACAAAGTTAAGTGTGGCTGAGTGCTCCACTGAGGTTTTGGTAGAGAAAGAGACCATAGAGAGTGAATCCAGTGGGATGACAGAAGAGAAGCCAGAGGATGAGGCCCCAGAGGAGACAGAGCAGTCTGCACAAGAGAAGCAGGCCAAAGAGGAGGTTGAACTAGAGGAACAGGCAGGGACTGAATCCACAAACGGAGTCAATGAAGAAGCCAAAGACACATCTGATTATTTGGAGGCAGTGGCCCTTTCTAAGGCTGTCCCTGACAAGGAAGAGGAGGAGAAGGCTACTCATCAAGAAGAAAGCACTTCCCAAGATGCTGTCTCTGTCCCAGAGAATGAAACTGAGTCAGATACCAAGATGGTGCAGGGAAGCCCTGCCATGATGGTCAAGCCAGATGTGGAGAAGGACTCAGACTCTGGAAGCAGCTCTGCTGCTGATAGCAACAGCCTTGACCTCAATCTTTCCATCTCCAGCTTCCTGTCCAAGAGCAAAGAAGGGGGCTCTGTGTCTGTACAGGTGATAAAATCCATTCCTCACCTACAACTTCAATTGTTGAATTTCAACAAAAATGTATTTGATAGTTTGAAAATACATTGATCACCAGTGGAACACTCAACCCAAAGTCTTCAGCTACAAAACATCCCTGTTTTGGTTTTTTTTTTCAGGATACAAAACGTCAGAAGAAGACTCTGAAGAAGACACGCAAGTTCATGGTGGATGGCGTGCAGGTCAGTGTAACCACATCAAAGATAGTGACAGATAACGACACCAAGAACGAGGAGATGAGGTTCCTGAGGTAAGTCTGTCGCTGGTCTGCTTGCTATAGGCCTAAATGTGGGACATGACCAATTTAACACGCCTGCCTTAAATAGTTCCTGTTCACTTTGCAATTCCCACAGCTTTTTACAAATGCCAGATAGATTATCTACTGTGATTAATGCTGCATAATGTTACTGTCAAGTCCCATGTTCCCTTTTAAAGACACTAGAAATACTCCCCTGACTGTTTTAAGAAGTGCTGTCTGTTTATCATCTGGTGGGGTCATGATCTCATTTCAGTAATGTTTAGAGTTAACATATATCAATTTAACAACCACTGATTCATAAGCGATGTGATCAGGAACACCAAAATAGGAAAAGAGTAATTTCCCATTAGAAACAAATGGGTATTGCATATCAGAAAAAACGGATTGAATAAAATAACATCTCGGAGAAGCAAAATAACATATCAAAATGAATATCTTATCAAAGAAAAAGTATTGAATTTGAGATGGGTAAATATGTTGGCACCCTGATTACATTGTTGCTGTGTTGTTCTCAGACGCCAGGAGCTGAGGGAGCTGCGCCTCCTGCAGAAGGAGGAGCATAGGGCCCAGCAGCAGCTCAGCAACAAGCTGCAGCAGCAGAG
Organism: Rondeletia loricata; assembly: GCA_900302605.1. NCBI lineage: Eukaryota > Metazoa > Chordata > Actinopteri > Beryciformes > Rondeletiidae > Rondeletia > Rondeletia loricata. The sequence continues at coordinate 8,453 of OMLI01033408.1, forward strand.
AGAGCAGATCTACCGGCGCTTTGAACAGGAGACCACTGTGAGTCAGTCAGGGGGAAAGGATGTGTTGGTCGTTGGTGCTTGGCCAGCTCCTAGGGAACGAGCTGATGCATCTCAAAGTTGATTCGAAATCTGATAGAGGGAGTTAAATGAAGGATGTAGCCAAAACACCTCCTGGGGAGTAAGTTTCTTGAGATAGAAATGCACTAAATCTGTATCTATCGATCATCATCTCTGCTCTCAAGAGCCAACCCTGTTTTATCAGTGATATGTGGTAATCATGGAAAGTTTCCTTTGAGTCTTACGGCTCAGCTACACCGGGTGCATTTCTGTTCCGTCCGTTTGTGTCGGAAGGGTCGGATCAGATACGCAGCCATTTACTTAAGTGCAGCCTGCTCCACTGCAGCACGTTGCTGGATCTGAAACGGAGCTTTGGAGATACACATGGCTTCTATTTTTGTCGGACTACGCAGAGGTCTGTTGCGTATTTGAGCCATAAATGTATATAAATGCCAATATTTTTGCATTATCACCATGTCAGTAAACAAAATAGAGGATACATAAACCAATGTCACTGAAATAAATGTTGGAGATGAGGTTATCTATGGATAGCCGTTGAGAAGCCTTCTATAAAGTGACATAAATACCCTCTATTGTACATTAATGTTCCTCATGGTACAACTTGAGTTGTTTATGGAAAAATAAGCAAAACTAGATAATTGTGTATGTAGATAGGCACAACACAACCAGCAGCGGAACAAGAATGGACCTGGTGTAGCAGCTTAAAATGCTGTGCTGCAACTGGGCCGCAACAAGTTAGGATACGCAAATGTTACGCATGCTGTGTAGTTTAGGCGTTATTGTCTTGAGAAAGTCAGCCATGATGGAAGGACACCATATGCTTATCTTGCTCCTATTGATTTTCCCCACCCTCTTAAGCAGTAAAGGCCTGAAACAAAAGGTGTCGATCTATATTAATGTTATGACATTGGATCCCATATGGATACTTTCACAGTCATCACTTGTTGATAGGTTTATGCCTCTGTCTGGTGACTGTGTTCGTGCAGGGTAAGAAGCGTCAGTATGACCTAGAAGTAGAGAACCTGGAAAAGAAGCAGAAGCAGACCATTGAGCGCCTGGAACAGGACCACACCAACCGGCTCCGGGACGAGGCTAAGCGCATCAAGGCAGACCAAGACAAGGAGCTCTCCAAGTTCCAAAACATGCTGAAGAACCGGAAGAAAGAGGTAACGCTTTGCATGAAAGATTCTGCATGGAAGTGCCTTTCCTGGGTGGATTAGATCCTTGCTGGTGGAGGTTAGGATTGCGTGTCATATACGAGCTATTTAATGATACAAGTGTTTAACAACTCGCCCAGTGGCATGCTCAGCTATGACAGAGTATGTCATATTAATCCTATGTCTCGCTGTTCTGCCTTGTATGTGTGCAAATGATAGTAACTGGCAGGCTGTGCTATGTTTCTGCTAGATGCTGCTAGCTCCATATTGTTGTATCCATTATTAATCTGCCCTGAGGCTTCCAGTTGCTTCCTAAGCAATACTGTGCTACCGAGTCTATTTGTTAATTTTAGAGAACCGCTTAGTAAAAGTTAAATCTTGAGGAAGGCAGAAAACCTTATAATGATGGTGTGCTTGGCTCATGATGCGTAATATGTGCTATGTTTTTGATCATATACACTATCTCAGTCTTTTTGGGGCTCTTACTCTGCTTTGCAGCCTGTACTTGGTTTTTTCGATGTTTTGGGTGTGCTTCCAGTTTCGCTGTGGTTTTTTCATGGCAGCAACTCCGTATGTCATTGCATTCTGCACTGTGATGCCTGGGTAGTTGTCATTTATTTACTGGGCTGCTAAGAGTAATATTATCACTATGCTTGGAAATACTATCTTTGTCGGTGCAGGCTGGCTTAAACTGGTTGCTTCAGCTCTCTCAGCTATGTAATATGTTGTTGTTGTGTAGCTGCAAAGATATAAGCTTACGCCAATTGATAAAGTGTATATATTTTGTATACTTTTAATTCTTTGTAATGTTATATTCTTTATCATCAAGTAGAAATGTATTTCAAATACGTACAACTTGTTATTGTTTATGTAACTAACCCTGTCTCCTGTATGTGTGTGTGAGGTGGCTTTGGTCATGGGATGGCCGACTTTTGGAGATTTTTCAGTGTGATTCTTGGGTTCAGATAGGGAAGTAATAATAGCCTGGAGTAACTGATATGGAATAGTCTTCAACAAATATATTATGCATTTTATAAATGTCAGTCAACCCTAATCTGCATTCTATAGATTGATTCAATAATAAATTGAGTGCTTCTGAGCAGTCTGCAAGTCAGGACTGTTAAACATTCAGTGGTCTTAGTTGCCAGTTAAGAGATGATTCCAACTCAGTTACTCTACTCTTAAAATTCATAAGGCCAAATAATCATCTTAATCGCTGTGGGATTTAATTTGAATGCAAGGTAAGATAAGGGAGGCTGTTTTGAGACTAATATCTCATGCCATGTAACAGTGTAAAAGCTGTTTCTCTTGACATCAATCTCCTGACATGACTCTATCTCTAACCCATGTAATTCAAATAGTCACTTCTGATAAGGCTACTAATCAAAAGACTGAGTAGTTCCCAGCCTGTGGGAATTGAGCATGCTGACTTTTAATCAGATTGTGGCTTTGGGATGTAGTATCTCTCCTCTCAAACTGGGCCTTGCATGCCTTTCTACTATTATTGGCCATCTTTCATAGCTTTTCAGAAACAAAAAAACTACAACAACCAGTGTCTGCACACATACTGTAGGTGAAACAGGAAGTTGGACAGTCACCCAAACACATGAGAAAAGAGCTCTTGAAACGCTTAAAGGAGGACCTATCGCTCCTTAAGAGTGCAGAGGTAAACCATCACCTGCTGTCTGTCTTACTCTCTTTCTCTATCTCTTACTTTCTCCTTTTTCACACTCCCTTATATCCTGACTTATTCTTGTAAGTCATTCATATGCAGTTGTGCGCATACACACACACACACACACACACCCGAATGCACACACGCTCAAAGATTATTTTAGTTCCTACTGTAGATATCTGTACTCAAAGCTCTCTCCAAAAAAAATTGTCCCATGCATCTTTTATGAATAAGATATCAGTCATATGGAAAAGGCATATTTTCTTTGCAAGATAACTGTTTGATTATTAACACCATTAAAAAAAGTAGCATGGAAAGTAGCTTAACAAACCTGCACTTCTACAAGCTGGATTAAACTCAAGTGCCGGAGGTCTGAGCCTCTCTCAAGCATGAGAAGATGAGAAGAACGTTCATAACTAATTCATTGACTTCCTGCTAACATTTACCTAGAACTGTGCTGTGCGTCTTACACTCACCGGTACTCCCAAAGTAGAAAAGGGCCATCTCTTACATAACTCAGGAAGAATCAGTGTCAGTGTCAGTGTGTGTGTGTGTGTGTGTGTGTGTGTGTGTGTGTGTGTGAGTGAGAGATCCTCCGCCTGCTGTGTGCTGTCTGTCCCTGATCTGGGTGAGTGCGCTGTGTGCTCTCCTCCGCAGGCAGTGGCCCAGGTTATGATACAGTCTTTTCAGTTGTCCTCATGCGCACTCTTCAACGCTCAGATGCAGGATGTAAGTCCCCCAACCCCGTTCTGTCCGTCTCTGGCCCATTCTTAGATGTGTGCGGTGTTTCTACTTAGTGACAGGATAGTTTGTGATGGTTTACTTTGAGAATGGCACTTGTAAGCATGAGCAGTTTTGTTTTTGGAGTGTTGTTGTCACTGTGTTTGTGCAGTGGTTCTCTCCTCCTCTCCTGCTCAGTATTTCCCTTCACCAAATCACAAATGTTCTACACCTGGTCTGTGTATTTTATACAGTATTACACCTTTTACATCAGACTAGATGGAGACTAGGAGTAAGCATGTACAATGCTCTTGCCCAGAGATGGTGTAGTTGTTAATCCCCCTCTCTCTGGAACCATGTTTTCCCACCGGCCTTGGTCCAAATACTGACTGAACCTTCTCTCATATGTCTCCTTTACAGGGGAGTGGAAGGATGTACAATTCTTTAAGAATTGTGCAGTGCATTGTGCATTACTTGGTTATGAATAGTTTATCTCAGTTTAACTGACTTGCTTAGGATCCAATATTACATAATATAACCTAGGTTTTTCTGATGAGATGAGTAAATGGTGTATAATCACTCCATCTGATCCACTTTCGAATGTGCTAAATGATAGTTAAATAATTGCAGTATATGCAGTTTGTCACCAGCTAGGTATTGCAACCCAAAAGAGTAAATCAATGATTAAATCATTATGTATAAAACTTTAAAAAAAGAAAATAATTAAATAACCCAGGTACATTGCATAATGAGTATGCATAATGTAGGTTGTACTCTGGACACTGTGAATGTCAATGTAGATGTTGTCTTACATAAAACTATTAATCTAAATATTTTCTCTCTTTCTCTCTCCATCTCCATTGTGGATTGTTGCCATCCATGATCTCTGACTGTCTCCTCTTCCTGATTCCAGTTGATGATGTGATATCTAGTGCAGTGCTCTGTATTGTTCTGAACTTGAGTAGTGGATGACTTGATAAGATTGATATGATTTAATTTCAGGCAGTTTATATACTTGAGTTGTGACACATAGTACTTTGACATATCTACAAGTTTGCTCTGTCTTTCCCTCTCTTTCTCTCTGCTCTTGGCTGTCCTGGTCTCTACCTGTACATTATTGCACCTTCTCACTGCTCTGCCTCTCTCTGGCTCCTCAGGAGCAGGAGTTCCTGCAGAAGCAGCAACAGGAGCTGGACGGGGCTCTAAAGAAGATCATCCAGCAGCATAAACTCGAGATAGCCACTATTGAGAGAGACTGCCTCAACCACAAGCAGCAGCTGATGCGAGGTAGGGGACAGAGAAAGGCCTACTAATAGCTTGGCAGATGAGATTAGATATGAGCGGATGCTCACAACAGCAGCCTATTAAACTTACAATAGATAAAATATGATCTGCTTAAGGTAAGGTATGTCAAGGAAACTTATTGTGCTTGCCACCAGTGTGCAAATTATGACTGTGACATATAGACAAGTAAGCATACAGAGGTGCCCTTTGAGGAGACGTGTTACAGCTTGTCCAACATACTGACAGTATTTCCTATCTGTTTAGTCATCACTAGAATGTTTTTTTCACACCGCTCTTCACTAGCTGACATGCATGTGCATGTCTGCTAACTTAAACATTGGCTTTACTTTTTGTGTGTGTGTGTTTTTGTAGCTCGAGAAGCGGCCATGTGGGAGTTGGAGGAGCGCCACCTGCAGGAGAAGCACCAGCAGCTAAAGCAGCAGCTGAAAGACCAGTACTTCATGCAGAGACACCAGCTGCTAAAGAGGCATGAGAAGGTAAGGGCTTAGACATAGGGAAACGTTATGAATCTTAATATAACATGTTATATAAGAGTATTGAAATGGCTTTAATGAAATCACCCAGTTGAGCTCAGTACTGTGTGTGCATGTGTGTACATATGTGCCTATTTCTCTCTTTGTACGTGTGTGTGCGTGCATTTCATAGGAGATGGAGCAGATGCAGCGCTACAACCAGCGGCTGATAGAGGAGATGAAGAACAGACAGACCCAGGAGAGAGGTCGTCTGCCCAAGATCCAGCGCAGCGAGGCTAAGACCCGCATGGCCATGTTCAAGAAGAGCCTCCGCATCACTGCTGCAACTGGCACCCCAGAGCAGGAGAGGGAGAGGATAAAACAGGTGACTGCACTGTGCATGCATACTACTTTGCTGTTATACCATACTGTTATACAGTTTCCAGTTATCATATTCAGGGAAAGTTGACTGAACATGCATGCTCTTTTTTAGCAATGTGCTGCTTCACACTGACACACATTCACACCTAGGAGCTGCCCAGTACAACCACAGTATTCTGTTATCGGTCACTGAGCAGTTTCATTGGGTGCACTTTGATTGTAATTTTTTTTAGAGAGGAGAAAGAGTTTATCTTTCACATTTGCTACCCAAATTGTCCCAGCCTGCCTGGAACTCAAACCAGCGACTTTCCAGTCACCTCTTCTGTAGCCTGAACACCCTCAAGATGTTGCTGCTATTGATTTGTATTTACTTGCATCTTGAGTAGGGGTGGGACAAAAAATCGATACAGCGATATATCGTCGTACTTCCTCTTGCGACACGTTATCGATACACTGGCGCCAAGTATCGGTATTTTATTACATAGACTATGTACTACTACACAGCAGACATCATCATCTGTAACACTGTTGATAATGTGTTTTAAAATGTTAATCTTGGTTTGACACACTGGCAGATACTAGAGCCTTTGACTAATATAGATGGAATTGTCATTAGTTTAAGTTTGTACACTTAACTCGGGGGAAACCCACGCTGTCGCTGATCTGCTTCGATTACATTCGTTAAGCTACTTCAAGTAACCAGTAAGAGTTCCGGTTAAAGCGTTTAGCCATCAAAATAAAAGCCCGGAAATGTAAATAACATAGGGGGGTTTTTTGCCTTCAAAATAAAAGCTCGAAAGTTTCAACGTGTAGAAATGACTCTATATTCTATTT
>OMLI01033410.1:0-19317 GCA_900302605.1 Rondeletia loricata
TCTGTTGGTAATTTTGTTCTATTTACATTCTTGTTTTTTGCACATATATGTCTATGTAGGAGATGAAAACTGTACACTTTTTATTTAATATAGACTATTTATTATTTTATATATTTTTTTATTCAATTTTGACACCATTCTAGTTGGCACCACATCATTTGTCAGAGCTTTTAAGAGGGATGTATGTACAACTCGCCCAATATATTTCTGTTTATGCCAGCAGCCAAAGTTCCTTGAGGGCAAAACCAATTCTGTAACTGGCAGCTATTGATAGCACATGTTGATATATTGTGCAGTATTACTGACTCGTGTTTTAATAAAAGTGCTTGTGACATCTCACATGTGGCTTTTGACTTACAATGAAACATTTAACCCTCTTCATAGAAAATATCGAGATATATATCGTATATCGGCATTCAGCCAAAAAATATCGGGATATGATATTTTGTCCATATCGTGCAGCCCTAGATGACAACACAATAAATAACCACACTACATGCCTCCGTTTCATTAACAATTGGACCATGTAGGTAGTTTTTGAAACGTAAAGAAAAATGGAAGCATTGTAAATAAGAATGGAAGTCTATGAGAATTACATCAGACATGACCTTGATTTCAGCTCGCTTTGGACCAGATCAAGAGCTGAAGTATGAGGTAGAGGGCTTCATGGTGGGGGAGGTCAGGTGGTGCTGATGAGAGGAGCCAGGAGAATGCGGTGTCTGGCCTGGGGAAAGACAGACAGATGCTTCATTAATCCTTTGGTGGAAATACAGCTGTCGGCAGTGTTATGGGTTGAGTTCTCATCATCAACATCATCAAGGGCACTTTGACGGTAGTTGTTGAGGAAGGAGAGAGTGTTACTCATTCATTTCCCCCCACCAAGATTTTGCCAGCATCTTCAAGGATTCTTACCATCGACCTGCTAGCCACAAGCCCAGTTCTTAAACCTTAAGGTCAATATGGTCAGCTAATCTAGTATCAACCAACCTGTGATGTTGTGCTCCGTCTTCACGTTCTCGTCAAAGCCCTGGTGTCTCTGGTAGGCCTCAAAGTTGACCGATGCGTCGTCCTCTGATAGGCTGTGAGGAACCTGTCCATCGCCAGGGCGACACACCTCAAAACGTACCCACTGGTAGCTATGTAAACACAGTAAGAAACCAATAAGGTCTTAAAATCAATCATAATGAATATGTATAGAGAAATCTAAACTCCTAGGGAATGGAGGTTGTCTGAACTACTGAACTGTTGACATGGTCGAAATATATTATGTATGCCCTGTCATTTGTTCTCTAGTTTGCAGTTGAAATAATTCCATAAATCTAAAAGGAAATTCCAATAACTGCAGTTGTAAGAAATTATATCTTCCTTTTTGCCATTCAGCTTCAGTTTGGAAGTTTATGCACTGGATAAATGAGGTTCCATGACAAATTATAGCTGCACTATTTAGTTTTGGGAAGGTAGTTTTAACTTTGAAGAGTTAGGCTTGCAGTTGGTTGACATAGTTCCTACTGTGGCCGTGATGTAAAATTCCATTACTTTTCCATGACTTTCCAAGTCCGAGCACTTCCGTGACATACAATTTGTATTCCTTCCTGGTATGTTAGTGTTGTTTTGCCGCTCAGAAAAGTTCTAAAGGGGTAAACAGTCTGGTTTCCACTGCACTTGGGCTAGCTGTAGAGAAGTGGCTATACAATGTAGAAAAACAGCTGAAAACCACCATCTAATGCAATGAACGTGAGTAACAAGTTGTAAATCATTCTGGTATATTCCTGTAAAGTGACCCATTTGTAAAATTCCCTGATATTCTCCCAATTCCAGAAATGCTATGACCAGAGGGGATCCTGAAAAAGTTGTTTTTAGATATGTCCTCATATAATTAGAAATATATTGCAAACATTTGCAAATAATTGTTTTTGGCTGGGCACAGCCACAGCTGGCAACCAGTTGGTCTGTCATGTTTAACAAGTTGAACATTTTGAAATGTGCATGTGCCAGCCAAGGCCTCTGATGCCTGCAGGTGTGGCTCGACCAGTGGAGGCATCAGGCAACATAAACTTCTATTGTTCCCAGTAGGCAGTTAGCCAATAATGCTGGCTAGCTAATGTTTGCTTAGCATAAACAGAAGCTCAATTAATTGTTCTGTTTGTATATATTTGACTACTAAATTGATATTGCCAATAATGCTGACATTGTGTAACATAAATAGTCAGTTTGTCAGTGCTATGTGGTAAACCATGATATGGTATTATTCATGCCAGTTAGCAGTCTTTTATCAAATGGTTTGTTAGCAGAGCTTGCTAACAAACCATTCTCAAGTGAAGAGATCTCAAGTGAAAGTCCTGCAGCGTAGTTGACAAACCACGCTCCGTGAGCAGGGTGGACTTACTTGCTACATTTGCGTGCTCCAGGACAACTCTGGATGAGGTTCTGGATGGTGGGGTGAGAGAAGCCAAAGAAGTCTGCTCCTGATGGCACGATGGGCACCACAGACTTGGATCTACAGGTGGACAGGTCGGATGATGGAATACATGAAATAAAATAGCCTTAGCTGCCCCAAAAGACTTGACTGGGACATATAATGTATATTTGCTGGACTAATAACAAACCTGAGTTAGCAGCCTGGAGCAACAATTTTTTCAGTTAATTTTGCCATTTTAATTTCCTCTGTCTTGTTGGTTATTTTATGTTGGACAATCTCAATCAACCCAAGAAAATTAACTGAAGCCGTTTACTAAAATAGTACAAAAATAGTACTACTAAAGTACTAAGTACTACATAAAAAAAATTACAAACTGACAAAAAAGAATTTAGGAAACAGCAGTCTTGAACCATGTTTAGTTTTAAAATGTACGCTGACCTTTTTTGTACATTTAGTCAGGCAAATTAAACTACAGAAATAAAATGATTAATTAAAAATACATTGAATTTATAATTGAATACACTAAATAGCAAGTTGACCCATGTCTGACCACTTGCAGTACAACTATATCCAGCAGCCCCTGATTAATTGCAGTGCAGCAGTACCTGACAGATGCGATGGCCTTCAGTAGATTGGAGTGGCAGGTCAGGGCAGAGGAGGCAACAATGGCATTCTGAGGATCTTCTTCGGGCACAATCTCAAACTAGGGAGAAAATGGTGAAACATGTTTTAAAGCTACCACATCTGACACATCCAGCGAACAAATCATCCGTTGCAACATAAAGGTCCTGTGTGTGTGTGTGTGTGTGTGCGCGTGTGTGTGTGCGCGTCCCAATAGATGATGACTTCACTGAGGACCAGATATAATCTAATTCTATTTTTGACCTGTGACTATACCTATCTATTGAAGAAACAAAAAACAACATTGCTTCTATATTCAAGTGCTAACCTCATCAGACAGTCGACCAAATGTGCTTACAATCCCCAAAACATGTTCGTACTATATCAAGTACAGTTACTGTTAGGAACGGACCGGAGTCAGGCCAGCTAGAATAAAGAATAGGACCTTCAGTCACAACCTTCAAAGTAAAACCCTTATTGACAAACATGTGTTTCAAAATTTTTACACTTTTATTTTGAAGGCAGAAATTGCCCTACATCAAGTCTTATTCTAGACATCTCTATCTGAGTGTGTGTGTGTGTGTGTGTGTGTGTGTGTGTGTGTGTGTGTGTGCGCGTGTGTGTGTGTGTGTGTGTGTGTGTGTGTGTGTGTGGTGGATGGGTTGGAGGACCAAAGCCTATTTTCTCTCCAATGTTTAGTTTCTTTGCTCAGTCCCCCCTCCCTGTGTATCTACATTAGCAAGCAATGGTTAGGAGAATGATGATGGACAATGACAAAAACTGAAGGACTGTGTGTATGTGTGTGTGTACCTGCGGGCCTGTTCCCCCATCCTTGATCTGGCAGGTGTAGAGGCACTGCTGATCTGGGTTTTTCATACTGGCAAAGACCCGTGTGCTGCAGAAGCCCACTGGGTAGATGGCACACTGGTCATGGAAGAACATTCTGTCTGTGATGATCTGGACAGCAACAAAAAGTTTGTATTTGGTAATCAGTGATTGTCGTATTGGGAAAAGTGCATGTGCTAAGTCAAACATTAAGCAATTAAACATTTAATCATTTGCATGTGATGAAAGAAAACCTGAAACTAGGCTCATATGGATAACTTGACGAAGTTAATGGACACAGTTGATATTGTCAAACTGAAACCGTTGATAAAATGAACAATAACAATAATGACAGAAAGATGTGTCATGTTTTTCAGTATGATGTCATCATTGCACAATGGTGGTAACAAAGCTATCACAGTCCGTGTCCATGAGACACTGACCTCTCCCAGGCTGTAGACCGTCAGCCCTCCCAGTACGATGGGAAAGACAGGACGCCCAGATGAGTCCAGAGGGATGGGCTGCACTAGCTTGCGAGAACCGTCCGCTAGCTTTCTCTTCTTAGACATCTTCTTGGGAACTGAAGAAAAACAAACAAGTGAATAAAATACTGATTAAGTCATTTAAGACTATATATCAACACCATGTTCACTGGTCACAGTAATGATATAGGCATACGGAAACCACTCAAGTCAGATCTATTTTTAATATATATTAATACATAAGAAAAATAACTTAAACTTGAATGTAGCGCTCACCTTCCTCCTTTCCGTTTTCCCTGCCTCGCTCTCTCCTTTCCTTCTTGGTTTTTTTTTGAGGTCCCTCTTCCCCTGTTGACACTGCTGACCCCAGGTTATGCCCCCCAGACAGGCCTGAAGCCACAGTAGGCCCAGATGTTATGGCCACAGGCGGCACAGGTGGATGAGAACTTGTACTGGGTGTAGGCAATAGCTCCCCCTCAGACAAAGACTGGTACTGCAACAATGACTTCAGTAAGAACCTGGAAATGAGAATGAATCCCATGTCAGGTTTTTAACAAAACAGCTGTAATATGCAGGCAATAGTATGTGTATAGTATCATACATACAGGGTGGGGAAATTAATACCAGCCACCAACCGAATAATGGTAAATTCTGGCTATGCTAGTACATTTTTTCTATTCTACCAGCCATTGTTGGGAGATTTGTTTCTATGTACTAGGCTGCTGAAACAGTGAAAGTGGGTAGAGAATTCGGGGCTCCACTGGGGCCAGTAGATGAAAAAGTTAGTTTCCTAATCTAACCTAACCCCTTATGGATGGTGGTTACTACAACTAGTTAAATACACTTCCCTCTAGAGCTACAACCATGCTGTATGTAATTCGCTTTTCAATGCAAAGAGATATTGTATGTCGACTGGTATGAATAGCCTACTGTCCATCGTATGTCTTGCACTGTCCTTTTGCATCGTAAGGGAAGTCCTGTTGTCCTTATTCCCTGTGTCACTATGTATTGTGAAACTCTGTAAGCTATCAATGTCTGTGCACCAGAGCCACCAAGACAAATTCATGTCCACTCATTGTACTTTGTGATAAATGTTATCCTGATATTAAAAGGGCTCAAATACATTGATATACCCATTCAAAATAAATTTAAAACATGAAATACGCATGCCAACAAGTCATTCAAAAACATGCAAAATGAGCTAAAAAAGCAATAATACCCGAGAGAGCATTCTTTACTGTGGTCACGAGTATGACAGTGATGCGACTGATGGGTCGGACAGCGATGCATCAGTATCACCCAAGTACGCATGAGACAGCTTTTTTTAGGGTATTGTGACTTCAATTTAACAGTTACCAACGCCTGTGTACCATTTCGAAAAGTAGTGAACATATAAGAATAAAAAACAGGAGAAAGCAAGATGACTAACTAGCTCTAACTAGTTACCACACCAGTTGGCATAGAAACCAATGTGTTTATTCCTTTACCAATTCCTTTATGGGAATCATCAGCATAGCTGGAACATCTCTGCTCACCTCCGTTCCTCCTTTGCTCTCAGAAACTTCTCCTCTATGTGGGCAACTTCATCACAGAGGGCTGCATTCTCCTGTGGGTAAACCATCATTAGGACACTGAAGACTCCTTTGGGCTTGTGCGAATAAAAGAGCTGAGTATCAGGGTATCAGGATATCATACAGATTTTTGGTAACAATATAGATTGCAAGGCATGAAAAGGTATAAAAAATCTTTTAGTTTTATTGAGGAATCAGTTAATGATCTGACTAGAACATCAAATGACATCTTTAAGTGCTTACCAGAAAGAAATGTACTTCAAGGTGTTTCAAGAAAATATTTTAGAACCAGTGTCATACTACACAGTGGTATTTATTTGTACTTATTTGAAACAAAACCTAACTTGTCTGAGCCGAAGCAATTTTCTTGAATACATAGTTTACTCACAAATATCATGGCACGTGCTGCTTTGCGCAGCCTGAGGTACTTGAGCCGGTACTTTTCGTTCTGGTTCTTCCGTGCACCTCTCTTCATCTTGACCTTATGCTCAGAGGAACTGGTGGGGGAGGGGAAGGCAGGCACCGAGGCAGCTGAGCCAGAGCTCGAGATGGTAGTCTGGGGAGGGGAGCCCAGGAAAGACTGGGTACTAAAGGCCTGTAGGGCCTGCTGCCGCTCCTCGTCAGTCTGTGAGGGGCGGAGGGAGAGAGAAAGAGAGACAGATCTGTGACTGTGCAACAGAACAGCCTGAGGCTTGTGCTGGTTTTGCCTTCAGGATGATGTATGAAAATACAGAATAAAATATGGATGATAAAATAATAACTGATGTAGCTTATACTTTAACTGCAGCATGACAAATAATGAAAAAATTTGAAATAATGAACATGAGCTATTCAAAACTAAAAAAATTCCTCATTCTATTCTGATTCTACTCTGACTTTATCTCTGCCCAGTCTTTCTTTGTGTCTGAGACGACTCTAAGGAGGATTTCCCTCTTAGTATCCCACATAACTCACCAACAGTGCAAAGACTCCGTTTCTGTTCTCAATCCTCTTGAATCTCCTGCTGCCTTTTTGTGTCTGAAACATAGTGGGACACTGAGGCCAAGGCATGGGGGGGTTGAGCTAAACCTGAGAGTCCATTCAAACTTCATCAGTATTAGATAGGTTTAAGGCTTGTGCATCTGAGCACAAAGCATCCTTTATTCTGATTACAGCACGTTAACATCTACCCCTCTCTTTCAAAAAGGGATGCAAGGCCAAAGAAGCAGGATGAGAAAATATGGAGAAAGAAAAGATAATAATAGACAGAAATACAGATGAAGCATGTATTAACTGAACTAACAGCAATGCAGAATGGAATTGCAATATATTGTCCTCAACAGCAGAGGTTGCTGCCAGACAGTGTCTCAGTCATTCCTCTTACCTCACGGTACATAACAGCTTCCAGGCTCGACTTTGCACTGCCAAGGAGAGAACAGAAATAAGCAGTTTAAATGTAGAGAGATGACTGATTTATCGACTAGTTTTATGATTCACTGTCCAAATGCATACCATCTCAACTTTTATCAAGTTATAATGAGAAGCTGGATCATGTGAAATTCTAATCATCAAACTCCAGAACACTTTAGTAAACTGAGACAAACATTAGGATTAAATTATCAAAAATGCAAGCTGAATAACCAAAATAGCCTGAGTCATTGTTTCGTGACATGACTTTCAACAACAAAGATATTCACATGAGAATATGGGCAAGCTGATATGTAGTAAATTGATAGGATAGCTGTACTTGGATTGAACGAGTCCCCTGTCGATGATTCTCTGTTTAATCTCCTTTATATGCATTGGACGTCCAGCTTCCTCCAAGACAATCTACATGAGAAAAAGGGAACAAACAAAATCACTGGTTACCAAACAAAAAAGAAAATCCCTCACAACAATGACTGATAGCAAATCCTTTTAATATCACTGTACGGAAATGTAAAGAGGAAATGGGAGATACCTGTGCAGCATCAAGCCATGTGAGGTTTGGCTTCTCTGCAATATCACTGGGTGGTTCACTGCATATAGAAAAGGTTTAGCATCACTAGTGTAACAGACAAATTCTGTGCATGTCCTTTTCATAGAAGATAAAATGTTAACTTGCTTTTTTCCCCCAGAAGCATCCAAAACACTGAATATGGCGCCCATTCAAAAATGACATTCACCATTTTAAAATGTGAGACCTACTCCGAAATAACACCTATTATTTGAGTTATTGGCAATTTGAATATCTTTGCTTAGCAACATTTTAGAGCATGTATTCATTTGCATTTTAGTAAATATTAAAGCTACACTGGGCAACTTCTCACGTTGGTGGCTCCAAATGGCAGCGGGAGGGAACTGTTTGAAAAATCTGAACTTCAATACCCAGAAATCCTGTAAGGTGACGTAAGTAAATTGCACACGGCATGCTCATGAGTCCAGCTTTCTCTGGACGGCACGCTGCTCACTGCTGTTTAGGAGACAGCTTGTATTTCATTCTTAAGTTTGATTTGTCACTTCCTGTGAGCGGAGAAGTGTACATACCCGACACCAGAATTTTATTTGGGCAAATAGGCAGAATCTACTGGGTCTAAATTAGGGTGGGTGGGACGCTCTTCTCTACTGCAGCCCCACTTTGTGATCTAAGCTGGTGAAACGGGTGTATTTTTATATAAAAATCTTGCCAAGTGTAGCTTTAAGCAATGAACATAAGTTGAAAATGTTGAAAAGTCTCAATTATAACACAGCCTTTTGGAATCAAACTTGCTTTCAACAACCTTTCGAGAGTTTCAGAGGTCCCTGACAGACTTGCAATGCTGTCCAAAGCAGGAAAGAGAGAATAGTTCCCCTGTCCATCTGCCTCCATCTCGGATTCAAAGGTGTTGAGTGACTCCATAGGAGACAGAGCCGAGCCTCTGCCCTGGTTACTGCTTGTAGACGGCTGAAACATAAACAAGACACTCTTTAGCCAACCTTCTCTCTGTCTCTCACACACTCAGTTAGTATGACTTCTAGTGTTAGAGGTAAAAAAAACACACACACACACACACACACACCTAGATAAAACTGCACCAATCCTACCCCACTTCTTTGTGCTCTGGATGGCTCTTTTCCGTGTATCATCGGGGAGCCTTCACTTCTGTCCATCGCATTGTTTACATACGGTGCGGCTAAACAAACGGCTAACGTTAACTAGCAAGTGAATGTATATTATAAAGTTGTGTCTACAGACAATTCAAATTGATACTTCGCTATTTCTACAACAATTTGGCTTAAAAGGTGAGTGTTGACGGGCACACAAAAAAGGCCATTAGTCGGAAAAAGGGCGAACGTTACAGGAACTAAAGTCAGGATGCTAGTTGATGTCACCGAACACATTACCGAGAACACTTTTTCCGGATATCCTTTTCAGTTGATTGGATTGTAGGGAAGTGTAGTTTTTTTCTGAAACAGGCACGGCTTTCCCCCTGTTTAGTGTGTTCATTGATAATATAGTACTCCCCGTTTGAAATGAACACAAAACAAAGATATAAGATATAGGAAGTGGGGTGGGAGAGGTGGGGGTTTAAAATGCTTCTTTTGAGTGAGTTTTGAGGTATTGTTTTTACAGTCTGGTTTTGAGTAGTGGTATGGGACGTTGTAATAACCTATAGGCTATTGAAATACCCTAGGAAAGCAATGCCAACCCTGACACCCCGCACATTTTGAGACCACAAGAAGGATGTGATTCTAAAACACCTGTATCCAACATGACATACTATTAAAATACAGATGATCGTATCCTCAGAAATAAGTATTTTGTTGACGAAGGTCTTTAGCTGGCTAATAACTTGCATTTTAGGCTATAAATACTTTGATGTCAGGAATCATTTTGTAAAATGAAATATTTCAAATGGTGTCTTATTTTGGATCATGATTATTGCTTGAAAGTAACTAAGTAGGCCTACTTGAGCGCTCTTGGGTGAAGTAGCAGCTACTGAGTCAGTGTTTCCAGTTCCCTTTCAACCTCTCAGCTGTGGTTGTTGTCCTGTAGCTGTTAGCTGCTGATGTGGGGATCTGGAAAGCCGTCTTTGAGGTTAAGATAACGCTCAAAAATACTCTTCTGTATCATTCTTTCTACTGTGATGTGCTGTTGTTCTCTATCTGGCACCTTCAAATGGGAACACCATAATCTCTATGACAGTGTGCTACAAACTAAATCATTCTTCTGATGTGTATATGAAAACACATTTTCAAAATCACATGAAAGCACTCTTTCCAAATCACATCTTTCCCCATCCTTCATCATTGCAAAATGACTTCTGTGGTACGGACTTAAATGCTTGTGTGGTTGTTTTTATGTGCAGTGAGCAACACTCAGATTACAGAGACATCTTGCAGAGCATAAATATGCCACACCTAGAGCCAATAAGGACATTCCCATGGTAGAACAAAACAAATGCAGGGCCCTTAAAGCGATTTGTGACTCTGTCAGAAATTGAGACAGGTTGAACTGATTTGCTTTGTGACTGGGCTTCCAAGAGAAGCATTCTACAAACTTAACAGACCATACTAGCATTATTGCCTATTTTCTAGATCGTCTGTAGCTGGAGATAACAGGCTTCGTTTTCCCTAACATCCGAAAGAGCTATTTATTGAATTTTCTTTTTTTTCTTAAGGCCACTGAATTTCCAGGAGTAGTTAAACATTTTGATCTCCCTTCCCAGATTATTGTTTCCCACGGCAGTTGCTCACTTCCTTGACCTGTAATTGTTCTGTGCCCCAACCAGGATACTACTGCGTGCACACATGCAATACAACACTATAAAATACTAAACTATATACGCATGTAAGAGAGAGGTAGCAGGAGCGCTACTGGTGTCCCTCAAACCACCGGTGCTCATGGAAGGGAATAATTCAAAGAGAGAGGAAGAGTTATGACCAAAAAAAATGGCATAAATAATCCAGATCCAGGCACTCAAAGTAGGTTTGAAAAATGTAAAAGGCCTTTAATTCAATGGGCTAGAATCTTTAAAAAACACACCAACGCGTGTCGGCTTGCGCCTTCTTCAGGGTGTGTTAACACAATGGAACAAAGGGTAATTCTAGTTGCAGTCACCACAGGTGTGCACAGGCGAGTACATGCAACATCTTTTCTGGCCTCTAGGGGCATCACACAATAAATCCAATACAGGAAGTACAAAAACCAACAAAGCCCACTCACAGGCTGTTAAAACACCACTTTCCTTGTTAAGGATGGTGTAAACAAGGGAGATAAAATCCACAATAGGAAGAAAAGCCACAATAGGAAAAAACAAAACAAAAAACAAAATACAAAATATTGTACTTCCTGTATTGGATTTATTGTGTGATGCCCCTAGAGGCCAGAAAAGATGTTGCATGTACTCGCCTGTGCACACCTGTGGTGACTGCAACTAGAATTACCCTTTGTTCCATTGTGTTAACACACCCTGAAGAAGGCGCAAGCCGACACGCGTTGGTGTGTTTTTTAAAGATTCTAGCCCATTGAATTAAAGGCCTTTTACATTTTTCAAACCTACTTTGAGTGCCTGGATCTGGATTATTTATGCCATTTTTTTTGGTCATAACTCTTCCTCTCTCTTTATATACGCATGTGCTTGAAAACAGTGGTGACTCACCCTGTATACTAGATCACCTCCTTTGTGGCTAAACCCCTGTTTGACTGGTCTTCATTTTAAAAGTGCAGCACCCAGGGGACAGCTGCTGGAGTGCACACAAGTCAGATAGGAGTATTTCACAACACCACAGTTCAGAGATGATCGAGGGAAAAAGTGGCTCAAATTGTCTCACTCTCCCCCACTCTGAATGAACAAGGCAAGATGATACAATCAACAAAAAAATAGCCTGCAAGTTGGGTCCTGCTATTGCTAGAAGGCACAGTAACAAAAATGGCAGGAGTGCTCTTGCGTAACTCGATTCTGACATTTATTTGAATCCCTGGACTATGTTCAGAGGAATTTACAATAGCAACAGAACAATCTAAAAACGGATTACCCCTCACATCACAGCCCCAGTTGTGCAATTTGACATCACTGAAAGTAAATCAAATGAGCAAAAACCCTCTAGGCAATTGAAATACATTCAGCATCAGTACATTCCTTTGCAGTTTCAACACAGAACAAAAAAACATGAAACAAAAACATTTTAAAACAGGTCAGAGATTATTTACAGAACTGATAGAATGATAATTATGGACTGATCGCTCCCTCAGTTAGACCCTGTAATTTTCCATTTTCTTATGAATCAACAGCCAAGCATAGGCTACACTACAAAACAAGACCTGTCTCAGGCAAGTCCCAGAGAACTGTTCACCATATTAGAATAAGCCCTCGATCTTACCGCCTCTCATGCAAATCATTGATTCATGTTATGCATGCAGTCTTAGGACAAGTTACATTTTGGACATATTAGATAGAAAGTCTTGTAGTGTCCGCGAGGCCTCAGTAACAGTCGAGCCAGCCGTAGTTGAGGAGAACACGTATCACTCTCTTGTATGCGAGGTAGTACTCGCTCTGCCTTGGGCCATTTGAGAAATATAGGTATCCTATGGGAGGGAATATTAACTTCATGAGTATGTTTCTTATGTGGAATGGGTCAATTTGTTTTCATCCTTATGTAACAAAAGATGGACCTTGACTTGTGTGGAACGGGTCAATTCGTTAATGTGAATGATTTGGGATTGCTCACCATAATTCTCAAAGGCTGCGTCTACTTTGGAGCCAATGCCGGGGAAATCTTGAGTGATGTATCTTGGGTATCCACGGTCCATTTGGTTTCTGCTCTCATCATAGCTGGAAAGTGCACATCAATTATCTCGATAAATCATATTTTAAAATGGCAAGAACTGACTTTGTAATGCTAACAGGCCTAAAGAGAGACTATTGGAAATGCTTGCTAGATAGCTGTGACCCACAAATATCTGAATGGCTTGTTACATCTTTACTGTGTTTTCATCCAGTGGAGACAAACAGGTACATGTCATAATATTAACACGATAACAATATGATCACGACTTGTAACTCCCACCTCCAATACTGGCTATTCACAAAAATGAGTGTTTTTCCGGTGGTCGGCACATAGACGGCTGCATCCACCTTAGTCACTGAGGTGGGGAGGCCAATGTTGGTGATGGGCTTTGGGTAGCCAGGCAGTATTGTCTTTGCATAAGCCCTTATGCCCCAGTACTGCTGACCTGTGGAAAAACATTATTATGCCATGTAAAAGTACAGCTTTACAGGAGGTGGATGGATATTTCCTTGCTGATTTATATTGACTCAGCTCATTTATTTGAGCAGATTCAACCTGTATGAAAAGTACCTTCAAAAAGATACACCACATCCTTGTATGGGACTTCATAGGCAGCATCGACCACATTAATCCGTGACCATCTTGTGCTCACTTTAGTCAACCGGATTCCTTGTAAACTTGAACTCTTCCTCCAGTAGTAACTATTAAGGAATAGAAAAAAACATTTCAAGGGACTTTGGAAAAGATTCATCAGAAAAAGGATGTATGCTTGAATTCCACATATACAGTTGATCATCACCGAGGAACAAAGAGACGTTCAAAACGTACCCGTTTTTGAAGAAGTACAGGTCTCCCCTCATGGAGGTAGCAGCGTCGAACACCAGGTCCCGGCTGCACTGCTCATCTCCGGGGTTGGGCTGAGGGTCTGGGTTGGGATCCTCTGTTGGTTCGTCAGGCTCTGGTTCAAGAGTTGGTTTGGGTTTTGATGTGGGCTCAGGTGTACGGCTGCCTGGAAGATCATAGAGCATAGATAGATCATCATAGAGCAAACCACCACCAATATAAACAAAAAGGTGGTAAACTCTTTTCTGCAAATAAAAAGGTGGGGAAACTGAGTTTAGGTGGTTTACCCTCCTTTACATCCCAGTGAGGCAAACCAATCAACCAATCAGGCACCACAAATATATCAGTCAGTACTGAGGCTACACTATAGTCATTACTGATGATGCACATATATACACTGGGTGTGGGGAATAAAATATCAGGAAAGTTTGATTTTGTTATTAAACAGACTAACCATGTCAATCCAGGTGAAAGCTTTCATTCCTCATTGATTTCACCTTCTAAATCTGCTTCAGTCATGAATGAATGAAGAAGACAGGTTGAAGAAGGATCTCAAAGCCTTTACACTTGAGACATGGATTGTACAAAAGGGGATGCAACTCAATATAACAAAGCTGATCCTAGCTTCCTAATAGAGATCGGCGGCGGCAATAAAATGCCTATTAATCTCCAGAGTTTATATGAGCAGGAAGAGAGGTAATGCCTTTGCTTTTAGTGGAATTCACTGTCTTCCAAAAAGAGCTAGTGACTGAGTTGATGTAATATTGTGATTTGGCTTTTCTCACAGAGGAAGTTCTTATAAGCTGCCTGAAGGCAAGCCAATGAGAAGGGTCCTCTGAGCGTGTAGCCAGCATCCTGAACATTTTAAATGGAGCATGGTTATCAACCAGTGAGTTCAAAGTACTTACAAAGCAGCTTAATGCCAATTGAGCCTCAGGGATTATTATGTCAGATAGCTCACTATGGTAGAGATCATGCATAAAAGCTTGTTCATTAAAACTCTTCTCTTGGTGACAAAATAGGGTTGAGCTCTCTTCATTCTCGTATCTCTAATGCAAGCAATAGGGCAGTGATCATCAAAACAGCACTTGCGATACTTTTTTCCAGCCTGTTTAATGAGATTAGATCAATAAGGGTTGATTTTGCTGGGTTTTTCCAAGTTTGATCGGGTTGGCTCTGTAAAGGCCTGTGTTAAATCTAGATCACCACAGATTTCTTTGAAAATATCAGAAACGTCAGTTAACAAATCTAGATTTATGTCTCCCATGATCACCATTTCTGAGTATACACAGAAAGGGACAGATCTGCCAGTTTACAGGAGCCAACAACAGCTAGGTCTATAGATCCCCACCACTGTGAATGAATTGTTATGCCTCAACTCTAACTTTAAAGCAAGGAATTCAAATAGTTTTTCAATTAAATAGATTTAAGTGCAGTAGCAGTAAAAAAGAACTTGACATAATTGGCTGCACCACCACCACCACTTCCTTTACTCTCTCTATAGATATTATAACCATTTAGTGCTACATCCGAATTAGCAACACTTTTTTTAACCATGTTTCAGTGAGAAGCAAAATATCAGGTTCAGACTGAGTGACTAAGATGTTAACATGATCAGGTTTTTGATTCTGTAGCAGACCTCTTACACTTAGATGTAACAATCCCAGACTTTTCTGGACTTAAAAACATTTGGATTATTTAGGCAAACTTAACTGACAGAGGTAGCATGTTGCACAATCAGAGCCAGGTGAGTAGAATCACTAGTAAATCACTATGGTTACGGCAAATTGGATTAACAGTGGTATCATGTGGCACAGATGGAGCCAGGTTTGAAGTCCAAAGAACCAAAACATTTTATTCCTGCATATTACATCAGGCTTGGCTTTTGTTAGGCCTACAGTTTACTATGACAGGAATGATCAAAACACGTGTATAGGCATTACAATAGTGGATCGGACTCACCCAGCATCGTTCTGATACACTTGATAAATGTGAATCCTTTGGTTAAATTAATCATCACATGGGATCTAATGGCTTTCATTACCATAGAGGGCTTGAACCCCGCGCCTGTCATCATCTGGCAGCTTGTATCCGTTTGTGTTGACGTATTTATAGGTGGGGAACATCAGCGCACGTCTGTCCCTGGAGTGATCCAGGCCCAGGGCATGGCCAAACTCATGGGCCGCCACCAACAGCAGATTCACACCTGATTACAACAATTAGAATGATGTTTAGTAGGTTGAGACTCAAAAGATGGTCAGGTACCATACATATTTCATTTAAACTACATCTGATTTCTCATGTGGTTATGTTTTATTTATTTTTAAAATCAGAATCAGTTAGGAGTGAGACACTTCACAGCACTTGAGAAAAAAAATGTGGGGAATAATATCTGTTCTTTATTGAGTAGCACCTACTTAATAAAAGGAAGTAAAAGTTATATTATTGTGACAATGTAACTTTAATGAATCTTAATACCTTTTACTTTAAAATGTTCACAAAACTCCCCCAGTCCTCTTCTTGTATTCAGAAGGAACTACACCTCATCGCCATAAATACAGTGGGATTGTGCAGAATCTGTGCTTGTTTTTTTCACACAAAAACAACAACCCCATCAATACTTCTGGCCAGGGCAGCTCCAGCTTTGATTACATGACGTGGTAGAAGACCTTACCTCTTTGGGTTAGAGTCCAAGTTTCATCATCATCAAAGTGTGTGTCCCCTCCTTGCCCCCGTCCCGGGGAGTTAGCATGGGCCAAGACTCCACTTGGCCCATCAAAAGGGTAGTAGTCCCCGTGATCTGTATTAGGACAAAGGAGATAACGCAATCTGTAGTCTATTTGCTGAAACGAAGTATGTTTGAACAGAGATGAGATATGTCTGTGCTTGCATCGAGAGAAAAAGTAATTCTCCTCTCACAATTTACAGGTAGAGTTAGGCAAGCAATCTGATTGGTCAAAGACATGTTCCAACCATGTTGATAATTCCTAAAAAACAGGACTACAGTTGGCATCACTGATGTAACCATAATCACAAGAAAGAACGGTCTCTAACTTATTATTACTCTAACAAAACAAACAAAACAATGCATTTTTTTTGCATGTTTTCCACCCATTTCCCTCTGGAAGTTTTCTATGCGTTTTAAAACCTCCTGTTCCATTTATACTCACATCCGCCCTTGAAGAGGATCATGATGTCCGCAGTACCGCTGTAGATCTGTTTGAAGTCCAGCGGGATGACGTCGCTGTAGAGCTGGAAGGCCTGAGCAATGGTTGCATCTACCTGACTCTGGCTCAGATCTGGAGTGTACTGGGTGATCCTGTTCAAATCAGGTTAGGATGGTTTGGTACAGAAATTATATTTACACTTACCTTTACATTTTAACATATTAACACGGTATGTAGGTTGAAAGAAATGCAATATGGAGTGAAACAACAGAAAATTTCCCATTTTCATTTCCATCATCATCAGTATCATTATGCCAGGGCATTGCCCATATATTAAATCACTTAACATTCAACCATATGACAATGGTAATGAAAGTGTTACACCTTTCTAGGTCACAGTACCTGTAGGTAATCAGCCTCTTCTTCCATTTAGGTTTCCCGGCGAAGTGTCCATATCGGCTTATGTCTGACACGCCGCACCTGGGCGCCTTCATCACCTCCACAGTTTCGTTATCCAAGATGCCAGTCACCTGGTGGTCGATGGTGGTGGACGATGTGAGATAACCGCCACATAGAGATTTGCATTTGTCTTTTTTTTATTGCCTTTTATAATTGAAAAAGTAATTTAAAAATGAGATATCCACTATTTGAAAAACGTGACGATCATATTAGCTTTGTTTACAAAATAGTAACATTTTGGAGGATGGAATCACCTGTGTTTTTTAATATTGTGAAATGAATATCAGGTATTTCAATTAATCTCATTTTAGCTCACTCTTTAAAAGTGCAAAAACTTTCTATTCCTTGTTGTTACCTCCAGGCCAAAGAAACCCTGCATGGCCTCCAGATTCTGGCTGAACGAGGACTTGGCGATGCTTCGCATTGAGGAGTTGGTCATCCCAACATCAGAGTAGAACTGAGAAAGGTATTCCTGATATCGAGAGAAGGAAGATGATTGTATAGAAAGTGATTCATATTTAATCTGATTATGATCATGCTTATTAGATATTAGATATGTTATGTCTTACACTATAACTAGAGGGTAGTTTTTCAGATATAAATGGAATTGTACAAAATATTAAGAACACGTTCCTTATATTTCACACAATCCATCTCTCAGTTATCTAAAGGCTTAAACATCCTTCTATAACCTGTCTCACCTTCATCTCCCCCTCATGACTGAAGCGGATTAAAAGGTGAACACAATAAAGGATCAGAACGTTCACCTGGAGTCGCCCGGTCAGTCCATTTCATTCAAAGTTCCTCAAATTGACTCAAAGTACATTGCATTACCTCAGCCAGTTCTTCCTCTTCTGGTGAAGTTTGGACCGTTGGTGCAGTGGTAGGTGCTGCATGACACAGAGCCAGACAAGCCAGCAACACCATCCCAAGAGCAGTGAGTGAGCCCATTTTGTTAAACACAACCTTTCTTCTCCCCATCCACCCTCTTATATAGCCCACCTTGACAGCCTGAGGTGTGTATTGTTCTGATAGCACTTGAATGCCAGGGAAGGCAGTGTCAATCTGGTGCATTCCAGTAAGTGTTAGGACAAGCTAGAGGGGGAAGGGGGGTAAAGAGCGGCCCCTCTGATAACAGAGTGGGAGGAGATGTTACTACAGTTCAATTGTGTTTTGTGCTGTTGTCATCTTGATTTTTCTAAAGTGACATGTTTTTATGAGCCCCTTTAATGGTTTCCTTATCTCACCTGCACAATTTTGTTCTTTTTCTCTTCTTTCTGTACATGTGCATTTAAAGCTGCACTAGGCAAGATTCTTATGTAAAAATATCAGCCAAAATCACAAAGTGGAGCTGCAACAGAGAAGAGCCTAATTGAAAACCTGTAGATTTGCTCCATTTGCCCAAATTAAATTCTGGTGTCAGTATGGACACAAGCAGGAAATCTTCTCTGCCCACGGGAAGAGATACATCGATGATCTATCTATCTATCTATCTATCTATCTATCTATCTATCTATCTATCTATCTATCTATCTATCTATCTATCTATCTATCTATCTATCGATCGATCTATCTATCTATCTATGAAAAAATTTGCATGCTTACATGCTTACAAAAAGAGGCTGAAAAGTCTGCTTGAGACCCTGGAGAGCAAAGATGAAACAACTGTGCAGTACAAAAATAAGGAAATTATATTTTATTGAAATTAAATGTGATGTGATGCATCCTATTTATACATATTCAAATCTACAATATAGTCAAGGTTACGTGTACACTAGCCTCATGTGGTCAGTCTTAGTAAGACTAAGAAGAAGTGAATGTTGGGTTCTGTGAGAAAAACATCTTCTCCAAGATCAAGAATTTAATGAGTGATAGGGCTAATGTACAGAAGAAGTTTAATGAAATTCTGACAGAATATAGAGCCAGCAGCATCCTGCCAGATATAGTAGAGGGGTTTAATGAGCGTAGGGAGGAAGAGAGGGCAAGCCTCTGTGTAGTAAATTTATTATTTTGGCAGGGGAGGTGAGGTGAGGCTGTTTGAGGATATAGATGTACCAGATAGCCCTGTTTTTCAGTGTTTAGTACGGAACACCAATGCAGAGTTTGACGCTCTCACTGTGCAGGCAGTAGATATACTTCTAGCTAGCCTTGTCAGGGTATGCAGTTGCATGCGGGCAGACCATCTGCAGCATGGCCGTTAC
>OMLI01033411.1:0-14729 GCA_900302605.1 Rondeletia loricata
AGACGGGTCCGTGAGCATGTAACCTGACTCTGCTGAGCATGCGCAGTGGCGTCTAAACACAGAATCCTATCGTCACCGGATAACACAGCGTCAGAGTCCATGACTCATGGCATGAGCGTGCAAGAGTTTTCTCAGCGTCTCAGTGGCGCATGCGCAGTGGCGTGTAAACACGGAATCTAAACATGTTTATTTCTTGGTTTGTGAGCACTATTGGAGAAAACCACCTTGCCAGGATAGTTCGTATGCGCTTACTTGTGTTGGACATAACAAAGACACAGCTATGGGAGCTGCTGAACACTCGTTTGGAATACAATGGATCTCAATGACTGGCCAAGAGCCAAATTTCGGAACGCCGGTACTCCGCGAGAGAGGGTGAGTTGATCAAAACTCATGGCTGATTTACATCTCGACATAGACCATGTCAACAATTAACCTGGGGTCTTAGCAGACCGGCCAATTCCTTTAAGTACAATTTCCTCCAGCAGACACTTAGATAACAGACATGCAGTAATGCACTTGGATGGATTTAGACTGACAAGCTAGGCGTGCTTGCGAGTTGATCATAGCACAAAACATGGGGTGGGGATGTTGGCCTAGTGGTGAAAGTGATCACCCTGAAGCTGAAAAGTCACAGATTCGATTCCCGCAGCAGCTAATGTGTCCATCAACAACCGATAATCCAGCCAAAGTGCCCTTGAGTAAGACACTGAACCCCTACCTGCTCGCACATTGTAAATCACTCTGGATAAGAGTCAGCCAAATGCCTAAAATGTTAATTTAAATGAACATGTCTGGTCTCACTGTCCAAGCCAATAAATGTGCTGACATGCGTGTATGCGCATGTCAGCTTCAGTTATGAAAATCACAAGAATGCTAACATGAAAACAAACAAAAAACTCAAATATATTAAATTCAGTTTTGTTTACACACTGAGGTTGTTACCCAGTAGTGGCTGGCTTGTAGCTAGTGTAAACATTTAGTTAACTTCTCAGTCAAACAATCTTGCCATCTTTGTAAGGAAAATCTGTACAGTCGTTTTGTTCTTCCTCAAATGCATTTAACGTATGCATTGTAGGGTCGCTTTGACTGTTGCACTGTGAACAACTCGCAAAATTGTCTGGCTTGCAGGGCTTGGATGGATTCATCCATTGTTAAAAACATTAGGAGAAACATTCAGCAATTTCCTGTTGGCCTCTCTCAAATAACCAGATACGACTACGGGCCCTTAGTTGTGTGATGAGGTTTGCAAGCTTATCACCTAAAACACTGTATAAAATGTCCTCAATGGTTTCAATGTGTACCAAGTCCAGAGGTTCAAGGTTCAGTCAGTCCACGATTTGATGTTCTAATATCCCTCTGGCAGAAAAGGAGGCAGGCCTCAATGTCAGTAGTGTACAATATAGCCCTCAATAGAGTTAAGAGGCAACCTCACTTGACACGTTTCTGTGGATCCTTATGATAGACACAAATGGCAATTCTTTTGGGAGGAGTCTTTTTCTGAACTTCCCAGTGACCACCATGTCCATTTTCTCGATGTGGCACAGTGGGCTCTGGTGGGCTACGGTGGTAAAGCAGCAGTGTTGTCGCTACCTGGATGCATCGGGGAGGATTCTCTTAAACCAGCAGCCTACGGCCATGTCTACTCTCAACACTAAAGTGACACCAATCAGCAGAAACACACTGCTCACCAGGAACCCTGAGGCCTCAAACATTAATCTGAAAGGAGAAAACAGAGAGCTCAGTGATGGTGGGTGGTATTCCATAATTTCTTTCAAATCTTAAATCGCTGATTGGATTTGAAAATGTAAATTCTCTCCAATATGATGTATGCCGATAGTGGCCATGCAATATGACTACATGGCAATATGACAATGCGTCAACTAGACAATATCACTCTATAGCTCACCAAACAATCACAAATAACTCCATAAAATGTGTCATATGTGTATCGAGACTAAACAATATTTTTTCCATACTTCCATATCCCAAACATTTGTGCAATTCTTAAACTTTTCAATACCTATAGATTGTCAAATGTATTTCCCATACTTTCCAAACCTCCACAGAAACCACGAAACACCTCAATTGAAGAATCTGATTGGAATTATTTCTATGGTTTATAAGAGCCCACTCAATATTTTTTAACGTGAGCAACTCTCTCCCAAAGCAGGAAACCCAAAAAGTCGTGAGCCGGTCAACTGGGAAGGGTGATAAATATGACTGTGAGACCATTCACAGGAATAATTGGGAACACCACTACATTTGGTTCAGAAATTCTTTTGACACAAGCTCCAGATTTTAAATCTTGAGGACATGACATGGGAGAGAGCATGTTCACGTTCACAAATACTCACTGGACTGTGCTAGACAACAGCAATAACAGATGAATTCATGAAAACATTTAGTGGTATTCTTCCTTTAAGGTAAGCAGACATAGATATACTGTATATCTTGCAGTGATCTAGTCATTTACAATAAGGCATACGCACATTCAACGGCCTAAGGAGTAAGTGGTTAGCGTTTATACTGCACTAATATCCATATCCTCAAAAGCCTTTACTGTCAGTGAGTTTGTGTGAGCTGGAAAATCCATTCAGGCACTTACTTGGGTGCGAAAACCTTCCACACCATTAGGTGTCTCCTGAGGATAGCAGCTGCACAGACTGATGCAAAGACCTGTGAATATGGCAGAGATATTGAGTGAAGTGCTGCAATATAGATACACATGGAAAGGCGGGGCTGAGACAAAAAAACAAACAGGAAAAGCACACTATAAGGGAACACACTGGTCCCCTGCTCATAGATTCCCATCCAAAGTGTTTTTAGATTGGTGACCAAAACAGACAGTAGCCTATATCGGTAAGAATTTATACTTTTGCTCACTGTGCTAGTGAGTTAGCCCACAAGTACCCAGATAATGCTGTGTGCATCTATACAAACTGTGTGAATGCATTTTTTTGTTTATGGCTTTACCTGTGCTCCGTGGATAAAGAGGTAGCGTGTCGAGAGTTGTAGAAGAGCAGAGCCGAACTGCTGGGGGTTTTCTCTCAGTCTCATCTCCATCACAGCATCCTCTCCTTCTTCTCCCCTGCTCCCACGTACCTCACACACCAATGGCCAGAACAGGAGTAACGGACAACCCACTGAGGACGAAAAGACATGTACACATACACAAATCAGCAAGTTAACAATTTACATTTACATTTCAGGCATTCAGTTGACACTCTTCTCCAGAGCGAGTTAAAATGAGTGAGCAGTTAGGGGTACAGCATCTTGCTCAAGGATACTTTAACAGGATACATGGCTATTGTTAATAGCCATGTCCCCTAACTTTTAGTTAGGGGACGGTCTCTCTATGTGTGGCCCCAAAAGAATCAAACCCCTAATGTTGGCAGTTTTGTCGCCATGCTCCAACCATTGAGGTGAATAATATATATTTTTCTCTTGTGTTTTATCCTTTAAAAAAGCAAGCACGTGATTTGTGATAAGCTGCGACCTGCCTGGCGCTTTGAGAAGGCATAGCGGTCACGTCATTTTTTTTGTTTCAATCAGGAAATTGAACTCCTGGCACAATAGAAAGGTTATTTTAGGCTATATATATTCACTTATAGGCACAGAGTTGACGAGACAGATAACAAACTAGGCTACAGAGCAATCGAACCCAGAGAAAAAAATAAGGTAGGCTAAAATACAGCCTAAAAACACAGAGCGAAAAATCACTATAATATTCCTATTGTATTACTGTAGGGACTTAACATGTCTATGGTACTCTATAGTGAGTTCATAGTGAGTTGGTATCATCGTTCATTCATTGGTTTCAATCGGGAAACAGACATTTTGATGCAATAAATGAAGAGATCATATAATATATTGATTTTATATTTCTTAATTGTGTATAGATACACCCACAAGTCAGAGTAGCGTCAAAAAAGCGGCTCCAGCTAAAATAGACCAGAAGCTTAAAGAAAGGAACAGCAGAAAATGCCGGGCGGATAACATGGCTGCCTGTCGGCTCTGACACACACACGTCTAAAGGCCGGATCGAAAACATGTCTGGTGGACATTGGCCTTGAACCTGGAATCTCTTGCTTGGCAAACCTATGCTTTACCAACCGAGCTAAACTCACGCAGGCTCATAAGAGCCTTTATAGCTGTGTCCCGCAAGTTTTTTTTCGGGACCGACCAACTGACCGACAGATTGACTTATATTAGCTGCTGGTCGCAGCTAAAAAGAATAACAAATTGATTTAAAGTAAACTCATACTCTACATGCCATATATGGCCATCTGTAGACCAGTAAATGTGAATACGATGCATGTATATAGCTGTAAATTCACATATCTGCTTCTTTCGTTTTCACATACCTCGCTCATTATTATATTCTGCATATATTAATTATATTTTCATAATGGTTCCACTATTACATACTGTATATAAACTGATATTTTATGTTGCATTATGTTATGTTTATACATACCGGTACTTTATATATATAGCATAAATATAATCCATGCTTGAGTAAGCAATTGCATCTGCTAGTACCATCTGCATGTAATAACTGTAAGTAAGTACTATTACTGTTTATTGCTTATTTTATATTCTATTTGCATGCTTATATTCTACTTGTGTTTTGTCCCTGCTGAATCCTATTACTTTTGCTGCTGCAGCAACCCAATTTCCCCACAGGGATCATTAAAGTTTCATCTCATCATCTCATCATACTCAAAAACAGCATTTATTACCGCCACTGTGTTAGTAAGGATGGCTACCTGCAAACAGGATATGTGAGGCGAAGGTGTTGAGGGTGACCAGCGAGGCGGGCAGTATGGTGCCTGTGTGTCCACTGGGGAAGCCCACGAAGGCAGCGCCCCACTGGATGGAGGGGAAGGTGGGCAGGTGACCTGTGGCATGGAAGAACTGGGTGGCAGCCAGTGACCAAAGCACTACAGGAGTCCAGGGCACATCAAAACTACCTGCAGAGAAAGAGAGAAACAGAGAGTCGGGTGCCCAGTGTTTTTAAAGGAGACTAAATTTGTCATTATTGAAGATGAAAATTCAAACCAGGGTGTTGTGTTTGTGAAAAGAAACAAACCACAAAAGACATGATGGTCACTTATGAACATCTTACCAGAATGTGCTCCATGCAGGCCATTGAGGGTAGTGGAGGAGGCATGAATGTGCAACAGGGCTCCCATTTCTAGCAGCAGCAGGAGGAAGGACAGAGCCATGCCCTCTGGGTGCAGCAGCAGCAGACCTATACCCAGTAGGCCACAGAACAGAAGCAAGGGGGCAGAGTAGACAGTTCCCAGTCCATAGGCCTCCACAGCAGGCCTGTTGTCCACCTCAGCACCCCCAGTCAGTTCGTCATCCTCCAAGGAGCGACGCATGCGCTGGTAGATCTGGGGAATGAGGTGGTGCAGCTCTGCTTGGGGGCTGATACCAGTGCTTGCTCGGTAGCGGGGTGGGGGTAGAGATGAACCCCTGGCTGGAGCTGCAGCCCTGATCTTCACAAACACAGTGAGAGGATCTAGCCAGATCAGGAACAGCCCCAGACCCAGAAGACAGAAGGCAGCCCTGGGGAGAGCCAGCTGGGCCAGGCTGATCAACTCTGCCAGATTCCTAAAGCTGTCCTCTGAGGTGGCACTAACCGCCCAGTGGAGCCCCAGGCAGACAGACAGCAGTGGTAGGATCCAGCAGGCCGTGAACACTGTCCCACCTGAGGAGTTGAGGTTACCGTAATGGCGGAGCCAGTGTCTCAGCAGGTAGGTCCATAGGCCCAGGGAGGCCAGAGAGAGGACATAGTGGAGGTTCTTCAGCTGGCTGTCCTGCAACCGGGAGAGGGGTGAGAGGAACAGGGATGGTTGGCAGGAGCCCTGCTCTTCCCGGCAGTTATGGAAGGAGAGGGAGAGGTAGAGGCTGCCCACCAAGAGTCCTAGGCAGGCTAGGAGGGTGCTGCTTTTCTTCCTCACAGCCGAGGGGGGCAGGGTTGGGGAAGGCAGCAGCCCAGCAGGTTTCAGGGGGTCATGGCTGGGGGGCAGTAGCAGGCCATCCCAGTTGAGATGGATGGGAATATACAGACCCAGAGAGAACAGCAGAAAGGTGACTACTCTGCCCTCAGCTATCACATAGCTGTCTGAGAGCAGGGAGGCACAGCGGAGGAGTGGCACCAAGAGAGGTGGGACAAGGAGGCGATGCAGGGTCAACCAACTGGCCCGCTTTGGAGCCTTAGATCCATTCTCCGACACAGCAGACGTCCTGGCTCGATGAGCCCTCCAGAGGAACAGCAGTTCAGAGCTGAGGGCAGCAGCTGCCAGGCACCATGCTACCTCAATGTAGCCTTGAGTGAACAGCTGACCAGCAGCCACACAAACCCCAGCCAATAGTGCCGCCACAACTGGGGCCTTCAGTAGACTGTTCTCCCTGATCAGCACATACGACAGCTCGGAGAGGATGAAACACAGTAGGCAAGCAAACGCCAGGATGGCTAAACCTGCTGCCATCTTAAGTGGGTTGAAGCGGGCCCATGTAGCTCGGCAGGTGTCTCTGACAGAGGTGAGGTAGGCCTGCAGGGAGGCCACCAGCTCTGGGGAGGGTGACCGACCCTCTCTAACAGAGGTGAGGTAGTCAGAGGAGAGGCGGGAGAATTCATCCTGCAGCTTAGAGAGGCTCTCTGGTGGGATGTCTTTGGCCATGCCAGAGTAAGTCTCCAGGAAACGATTGACCTTAAAAAAAGTGAATTAAGTGCACAAGCAAAAGGTAACATGAAGTCACGCATACTCCTGAACATGCTTCAGGCTATGTATCACATGCATCACAATGTGAAGTTTGTAGCTCTTTGTTTGGCCATAGTAAAAACAATTTGCAAGGTAACCCTCACTGAGCAGATTACCTGTTTGGCATTGATCCACAGCGCCTCCAGCTGGCTGAGGCCTCCAACTGCACCCTCTGTCTGCCCATGAGGAGGGAACAGGGGCAAGAGAACCTGGCCCACACTGCTGTAAGGGATGGGAACTCCCAGCAGCAGAGCCAGGGTGGGCACCAGGTCTGTCTGGGGGACGACGTCTGGTTCACTCTACAAACATTTAAGGAGACACAGAGGGTACCGCTTAGGTTACTGTTTCCTTAGCCTCGCGAGCCAGTCTCATTTTTCACCTTTGCAACAGAGCCTGGCCGATGCCTTGCAGTTCTAGGGATAGAAGGAGGCAACCGTCCCGGGATAGTTGTATTTTCCCAACCAATCAGAGCGCAGAGGGGCGGCGCTCCACATGGGGTGCTCGGAAAAACATTACCGGAGGCAAACTTTTCCACAGACCCATAATCCATAATTTGTTAGTTTTTTATTCGTTTGTCCATTTCGCTGGTGTGTTTAAGTCGGGACTTAGAGGCTGTTTACACGACAACGGTTTCTAGATGAATCGTCACACTGTGACAGACAGATCGAATAACCAATAGGGAGCCTGCTGCGCAGAGCCAGCGGCAGGCTGCTCCTCCCTTTTGCCCCGGAAAGTCAGTGCGTTCGTCCAGATTACCGTTTCCTTTATGTTTGAAGGGCTACTCTGAGTTTTTATTAATTAATTAATATTCTTCCTCGAGATTTCCAACTCTGGTGCATCACACTTGACATGATGACACGCTGACTGACTGAAGATGCCCTGAACACTAATAGGTAGGTACTTCAACATTTGGGTTTTTAATAATATGTTTTCCTTTAGGATGTTAGTTCCAAGCTGAAAATTATATCATTATCTCAGGAAAACAAAATGTGTTATCTCGAGATAATGACATAAATAACTTGATATCTCGAGAAAAATAAAATTAACTCATCACGGCAAAACTGCGTAAATAAAATGTATGAATATGTGTCCTCAATGGGCTTTCGTAAACGTCTGACGAGAGGATTGGCTCCACAATCATCTTTGTGTCTCTGGTAGATAGCTTTGTCCGGTGCGGACGCTAACGCTTTAGCATTAGCATACAGTAGGTTAAGTAATCACTCAGACACAGAGATGATTTTGATACCAATCCTCTCGTCAGATATTGGGTGATGGATGGGTCAACCTCCCAAAAAGTTGGAGAAGCCCTTTAATTGTATGTAGACTATGAAAATATTTTTTAAATGACTGTTTATTCAGGCATTGGGCTACCATTCAGCTGAAACTGACTGAATATTTACCAGTGAGATTGTTGGATTTGTTCACTCGTGAAAAATAATTGATTGCTGATTATTAAGTATTATGTAGCACTCTAATTACACTGCAATTATGGAAATCAGGGGTGGGTTCACTTAGGTTGGCAACCTTTTTTAGCATGAGATCTACTTTTTCCTTGAATAGGTGGAGATCATCTGCCAGCATCAATTTAGCAGATTCAGTGAAAAGCATAACTAATAATGATTGTGCAAGCATGGAATAGGTTGATATTTCATATTCATAATGCAGCCAAATTTGAGGAGACAAACATTATGTAAATTTGTATTTGAAGCTAAAATAAAAACAAACAAATAAATAGATAAATAAACAAACAGTTATGGGACCGTCAACAGACTGATGACAGAATTTTCCTATGGTTCCTTATCAGCCTATTTGCGGAATGCATTGATAAATGCCTGACTCCTTTCAAAATGTTGTAGAAATCAAATGCTATTACGTTTTAAAATCAATACTTTGGAAGCATGACAGTTTCTTACTGGTTAATACAACTATTTGTTTGTTTTTTTAAACAAAACAAAAAAAGGTTCACCAGCCAGCCATTCAAACTGTAACCCCAGTTTATGTTGTGTCTTTGTTCTGTTCTCTCAAAGGTCCAGGAGTCAAAAGTTGCCCAAGCTTTCTTTTTGCTGGTTTTGGCTGAGCATTGTATGGAACATCATGAGCCTAAACAAGTGCTCAAGCGTGCTCCCCAATCACCATCTCAGTAACATATATTGTTTACATCTAATTAAGTTATTACTTGGATGAGTTATTTGGCAGGGACAGGATTTGGAAATCTGACGTAAAATGTGACACTGAAAAAAATAGTGTATTTGAAGCAAGATATTGAGGATTAGGCCTATTCTCGATGATATTAATAGTTTTGCAGGCTTATTTGTGCAATTCCCAAACTTTTCAAGACTATTAAATGATCAAATTCATTTTAAATACTTTTCTTGACTTTGCAGACCTGTGTAGAAACCATGTATTCCTCACCTGTCAACATTACATTATTTCATTTACATGACTATATCAATCAACTCAGGTTAATGAAGACCAAGAAAAGGCAACTGCTACACTGACCTGGGATGGGGGTCCCAGAAAGAGAGGAGAAGGGCTGTAGAGGAAGATAGCAGCGTCAGTCTCCTTCTGACTTTCTCCACCATGATCTCCAGTGTCCGTCATTCCATGGTCTCCCATCACCACCAAGAGGGTGTCATTCTGCAAACGGTCAATCACAGACCTGGAGGAAAAGGATGAACACGGACAGAAGAATCAAAAGAAACAGTAATCAGGGTCCCTACTCATTTTTTCTATCAAATTCCATTATTTTTCAATGACTATTCTATGACACATCCTACTTCCATGAGCAGTATTTTCCAGTGTCTATGTTCAGATGTTAATTATTTATTGCTGAATGGCTGATTTTAATGTCCAATGTCTTTTTTTGGTGAGCTGTGCTCACCATGGGGACTTCTGTAGTCAGGAAATTTACTATTAGGGGTTTTACTCCTTTTAAGATAGCTAAACGTGCCGGCCAAGCTTGACAATTTAAACACCCACCCATACATTTCCATGACATATCAGAAACGTTTTGAATATGTATTATTTTCTGTCATTTGGCCTTGATTTTTGTGTGTATAAAATGTCAAATTTCTGTACTTTTCATGACTGCCCTGGATAATAGCCAGATCTGCAGCATGCTAGCTTAGCTATTCTGGGTCCATATGTTACAATATCAATGTTACTATGTGATACCTCACATTATTACTACATTTACACTATTATTATAGCAGACAATGAAGACTGCAGCTGGAAATGCTCAGAAACAAGCTTGCAATAGCTTGTTACTTTGGTTTGTTTGTACATGGGTCTGTTTTATTTTGGTTCTGTAGTTATGCTGAGTTTGTGATATTGTCGTATAATTTTATTTCTCTAATAACCTGAAAATAAAATGAAAGAAAGAAAGCTTGCAATAGCTTTAGTGTTGTCTGACCTGATGACCCCATCCATCTGGGTGAGCTTGTCAGCCATGGCAGGGTGGTCAGGTCCAAACCTATGGCCACAGTGATCCACTCCAAGGAAATGAGCAACCAGGACATCCCAATCATCACCCACCACTGTAACAACCAAAGACAAGCGACAGAGGGAGCGATATGAGGCGTACGTCCTCCATGAGTATAGGGCACGCAGAGTTTTCCATACATAAATATATTTGTGGTGGCCCTCAAAATGCTTCTCAGAGCTTGTGGGAAACATTGGCATGTACTATTACCAACGTGTCTAGTATTATGTGGTCTGGTGCAGCTCAACGGTTAAGAGTATTGCACACACATTGCCAGGAGTTAGAGGATCCTTAACCACTGTGGCCATGCATGCTAAAAATATATACACTCGTGGTACAGTAAGGCATTTTGGCATGTGCCAAATGGCATAGGTTATGATACATACTGGTTGAGTAGAGGTGCTGGAGGATCCCGTTGTCCACAGTGTGCAGATCCTTGACATTGAAAGAAGGGAAGGGCAGAGAGCGGTAGAACTTCTTCGGAAAAAGACTTTCCCAAGTATCATCACCCATGAACACCACCCGTTTGCCTGCGAAGGGATGCATATGTAAAATGCAGAAAGTCAGACAGCCATTAATTTAACTTCAATGAGCGGATCCATGGCTCCTACAGTACACATTTTCTATTTCAAAATTCCATATTTTTTCCAGAGCTTAATTTCTAGATTGGGCTTGAAGATTCTGGTTGTTATTCAACGTGATGTATGCTGATACTGGCTGGGCGACATGACCGTCATTAAGGCCATATAACTCTCTAGATGCTGATTATTCTTCACAACAACAAGTATCACAATATGTGGGATGGCAGTGGGGTCAACATCGCAAATTGTCAAGGAATCACGCTGTGGATCTCACTGTCACCCATTAATGACTACTCACCTATTTGCCCAAGCTGGTGAATGAGGTTGTCCTCCAAGATGGCGCTGGAGGCAAAGTTATTCCCAACATCAATGAAGGTGGGCAGGGAGCCGGTGGTGAAGCCCTTGATCCTCTGCATGGTGGTCGTAGGCGGGTCAGCACGGAAGGGGTACAGGCGGCTGTGGGAAGGCCTTGATGAGGCTGTTTCCTCCAGCACAGGCAGCTTGTTCTCATAAGGTTGGGGCGTTTTGTTGCCGGGGTCAAAACGGGCAAAGTCAATCTTCAGGGCGTCAATGATGAGAAGGACAGCCCTGCGAAAGCGTGGTTCAACGTGGCAGAAGTCCCCCACCTCTTCTCCAGGGTGGAGCACGTCTCTGCAGGTGCTGGTCCGGTTCACCTCCAGCCTCACCAGCAGGAATCCACCCACAAACAAGTAGATGCCAACATAGAAGACCGCACACATCCAGAGGAGCAGGGACAGGACTGGGAGCCTCTTCATCCTGGGCACAGGTGACACAGAGTTAAAATGAAGGATGTAGCTGGTGGCTGCAGCTACTAATCACTCATCGTGGACTTAAACCGCTTCAGACACAGTCAGACACACATTTCAGAGGCATGCTGCTTACAGTCAGACACATTCCAGAGGCAATGCTGCTTACAGTCTGACAAACATTTCAGAGGCAATGCTGCTTACAGTCAGACACATTTCAGAGGCAATGCTGCTTGCAGCAAGCAGCCAGTGCGGACAAACAGAAGGCACACTTCTCTCAAACTAGCTACAGTAAAGAGTCGTTGGTTGACACATACAGCATTGAATGCTAATGTTGATCGGTGTTTTCGCAAATACCTCAAGTTCAGCATAAATCAATAAACTTGGGACAGTGTGACAGGTAATGTTAACTAACGTTATGCAGATATCGCATTCGTTACTAACGCCGTTAGCCGCAGCTAGCTCGCTCGTGACTGACCTTGTAGCAGTCGGTTTCGTCCTCTCTCGGCCGAGGGCAGACGTTAGTGTGTGTGTGTGTGTTCACAACACCAGGCAATGAAACAGGTGCCTCGGGTAAACAGAGAACGGCACTACCTTCATTGGGACTCCAGCACAATGAGATTAGATGGCTAGAGATAGCTAGGAACTTGAACACGCATGGAACTCGGCGGAGACTCAGCGGCGGACGCTTTTCACTGTAACACCGGGTTCGGGTTCGCCTTGGAGAGCGAGCAGGGCTGTTTCGCCCTCCGCGCTGTCTGACAGACGAGCTGCGGCAGCATGTGTAACTTGTTTTTTATTTTATTTTATTAGAACAATCATAACATGTCATTATAATATCATAATATTACTTAGGCTAAGTGTATTGCTTTCATCTTGAAAAAAAATCACTAGGTTTTCTCGTAATAACGAGATGTTTTCTCATTATATCAAGATCTGTTATTCTGAGATATTTTCTTGTTATATTGAGATATTTTATCATGTTCTCGTTATGAGAAAATAATCTAAAAATATTGGGATAATAATAGTATATGGTTCAAACTATTGATAATTACATTTGTATCACTCAGAGATACCAATATCTCCCAGTGCCTCAAACCAAGAACAACATTAAAACTGATTAAATCAAGTATCCGTGTCATTGTGGCCTTAGCTCTCCATGTGATGACTGTTATGTTGTTGTGATCTTTTTGTAATTATTCTAAAATCTTTTAACCTAGTATTTAATATTTTTTATAATATAAGGGACATTTTTTATGCTTTTTTGTTAGTTTTCACATCAGACAGGGAGTTAAAAGTCTATGCACTGAATATTGGGTTTGGACCCCATCACTCTGGACTTATTTATGTGGAATTTACCAAATAGGCATACAATTTTAAGAGCATTGTCTAAAGAAGACAGACCAGTAGTGCAATCAAGAAAAAAGATCATACTTTCTGTCTTTCATTTCTTACCTGACCATACTTTCTTTGATATCAAGAAGTTTAATTTCTATTACTAAAATCTATTAAAACACATGGTAAACCCATTGTACAATGGCTCCTCAATAAAGTGTCTTTATTTTATGGTACATCGAATATTGCATGGCCCTAAAAAAGTGACCCAATAGATAGAGGTCACCTTTAACATCCAAGTTGTTTTTTTAAATTAAATTAATTTATTTTAAAACTTTGCTTGCACTTGGCTGCTGAAGAAATGCACAGCCTTTGCATGACTGCAAAGTCTTTGGCATTGCCTTTGTAAGCAAAGTAAATGCATAATCTATACCATACCAAAACCTAAGTTTGAAGATGTATGCTTGGAGATACCTGTACTGAGTCTTTGACCTGTCTGGAAGACAGCCATAATGTTAGGAGATATAAACATCGAACAAAAAGTTATGAAATTTGTGTTTGGTAGATTATTTCTCTGTTGTAACAATGCTTCTTGGCAATAAATTTTATACAGTTGGAAAGCCTGTTTATTTCCCTTTTAAATGGTGCCCCATTTGTAAGGAACATGCATTTGTGGGATGAGCAGCACAGCTGAGTATGTGTGAAAAATGTGCCAAATCTTCTCTGCCAATGCCAAACAGCTTATTCTGCTGTTGCTATTGACTCTTGTTTTGAGCTTCCGGTACCCCCAGGTGCTGACTATGAGGTGCCTGATTGGCACCTGATTGCCAGCACCTGTGAGCATGGGCGCTGCTACAGTGGTCAATTGGTGTCTGCTCCAAGAATCGGCATGCCACGTTTGTCTGGTCTCGATAAGGCCCATGCGATAGGACAACTTCAAGCTGGTGTTCTGCAAAAGCAAGTTGCGGCATTATTTGGAGTGAGCCCTAGTACCATCTCCAAACTGAAGGCCAAGTTCCATGAAACGGGGTGTCAGAGACAGACCGCGAAGTGGGCGTCCCAAGAAGACGACACCCCAAGAAGACCGGTTCCTCACCCTTTCAGCACTTAGGAACCATAGGCTGTCTTCAACAGATTTGCAGTCAAGGTTTGCAGGACGATATGGCACACGGCTCTCGGTCCAGACAATCCGGAACAGACTGCACGCAGCCAATCTCCGGGCTCATAGGGCTGCCAGGAGGCCTGCCAGGAGGCCTGCCATGACTACCTTTAACCATCAGGCCCGTTTGCGTGTCGGCAACACCTGCACTGGAACCTGAACATGTGGAGGAACGTTATATTCAGCTATGAGTCCAGATTCTGCCTATGGAAGTTGGATCATAGGGTCAAAGTGTGGAGAAGAAGGGGAGAACGCTATGCTGATTGCTGCACCGATAGAGTAACACCTTTTGGTGGAGGCAGTGTGATGGTGTGGGGTGGCATCTCCATCACTGGAAAAACTAGGCTTGTCATCATTGGAGGCATTCTCAATGCAGAGAGATATCGAGATGAGATTCTGCAACCAGTGGCAATCCAATATCTCCACAGTTTGGGACCGAACTCCATCCTCCAAGATGAAAACGCTCGCCCCCACAGAGAATAAATTGTAAAATTTCCAATATGTCTTGTTTCTTCCTTGTTACTGATAGACTTCAATCATCCAATCCACCAAACAACACCAAACAAGAGTCAATAGCAACAGCAGAATAAGCTGTTTGGCATTGGCAGAGAAGATTTGGCAAATTTTACATGG
>OMLI01033423.1:0-10000 GCA_900302605.1 Rondeletia loricata
AGCATTGAGCAGTTTAAGTAATTTCAAGAAAATCAGTTTTTCCTCATTAATATGCAAAATTATGCAGCAAGGTGCTCCAAAATCTAATCAGACCATCTACACTATAGGGAGAACTGTGGTGTAAGTATGACGTTTCTATCATGCACTGTTCTTGAGTTATTGTGTTCACAAAAATGTGTCTACGCACAGACAGACAGACAGACGGACGGACGGACGGACGGACGGACGGACGGACAAACAGACAGACAGACAGACAGACAGACAGACAGACAGACAGATAGACAGACAGACAGACAGACAGACAGACAGACCAAGATCTGAACACAAATCTCATGAATCCAGAAGAAAATCGCTCAATACACGTGGATTTTTATCATTTTCATCGTCACTGTCGGGTGTAAACCTTGTATCTCCCAAATGTCAACTTT
The DNA here is from genome assembly GCA_900302605.1 of Rondeletia loricata. Taxonomy (NCBI): domain Eukaryota; kingdom Metazoa; phylum Chordata; class Actinopteri; order Beryciformes; family Rondeletiidae; genus Rondeletia; species Rondeletia loricata. Next base: position 429 of record OMLI01033423.1, read on the forward strand.
TCAGGAACTAAGAAAAACAGCCTTGTTTTCAGATTGACCACCATGCATTTGTGAGTTTATCCAACAAGTTTTGAAAGGGTTTCATCAGACCAAGGGTGGTGGAATTTTTTCAACATAAACACAACATAAAAAACAGCCAAAGCAGTACTTACAGAAGTTCCCAGGTGGCTGTAAGCTGTGTTTTGTCAGGGCACACCAGCCGACAGGGAAGATGTCTCTGGAGTCGAAGGAGCACCAATAGTCGAAGGCGCCCCTCCAGCCGTCAAACATCACGAAGATCTCCTGACCCCTGACCTCTCCTACTGTGGCCGGACAGATCAGGTAGGGGTTCTTCCTGTCTACTGCCTCCAGCTTCATACCAGGTTGGAAGTAATTCTTAGAAGGGATGGCTGGTTCCTACACACACAGACACAAACACATACATATAAACTAGATGGCACTCAGTAGAGCGCATACCTCCGCAAACAATATGCAATTGTCAAGATATGCCACTTCCACATCGCAACACCACATGGCCGATCAGCACTATATATGTTCAGTGGCCGTTAGGGCTGCCCTTCTATCACTGTACCAAGTTTTGGAAAGTTTGGCAAGGCGGTTATGGAAATGAGGAAATGAGCTCTCCAGTTGTTTTATTGAGCCAATAATGGAGGGTTTGCCTCTTCTTCTGTCTGCCGATCGGCACACAACGTCTGATGGTGTTACATGAATCCGTTCTGAAGTTAGATGAGTTAGATGAGTTAGATGTGTCCCATGATGATCTAAATGCTGTTTCAGAGGCTTTTCCACCCTGACATTAAAACAATTCTGGGGGAAACACTGATTTTTGGGGCATAGAAATTGTCAAATTTAAAGATATAGAATATTGGCACAAAATATTGGCTATCGGCAGCTTCAATACCAAAATATTCATATCGGTATTGGCCTTCAAAAACCCATACCGCTCCCTCCAGTTGTCAATACCTTCTTAAAAGCTGAGGCAGGGGCCATCTCTGCTCCACTCAGCGTCCTCAAGAGGAACATGGGCCATGAGGAGGCATTCATCCTGAAACCTGAGCACATGGTCAAAACAACAGCTCAGACTTCTTCTAACTGTGAATATGCTAGGATGGGTCAATGATGGCTGAGTAAACGTACTGCCCATGAGCCAAAATGTTCTTTATACACTATACATTTTCTCCATATTTATTGCGTAGTTATAGCAGTTAATGCATAAATAGTACATTACAATGCTGAATTTCATAGACTAAGATTGAATGAATTCACCATTGCACAACAAAAAAGTGAGTAGTGTAGAAGCTCACTTCTCCTTACTTCAGATTTTCAAACGGACTATTGCCACAAATTGTCGAGATGAATGAAATATGTGGCAATGCAAAAATTCTCAATTAAATTCTAGATAATCCTTAATAATGCATGTAACTTAAATAATCTAAACTGTTAATTACATTGTACGAATGTTTTCGAATAACTGTGCGCGCATCTGTCATATTTTGAATAAGATATTTGTTTGGTCCACCATTTCTTTTTCTATGTACTTCAGTTATTCAAACATTTCACTCCGAACCAAAGGAATTCAGATAAGTGAGGTTCTACTGAAATAATGTGCTATAAAACTAGATTAACATCCCAATGCTATCTTTAGCACTTCAAAGGCCTCGCTTACCTAACGGTGGCTGCAGCATGTCTCCGTTCCTCTCACAGGTTCCTATTGGTTGGATGTCTGACGAGTCAACCAATCGCCAGAAGTCATTGGTATTGTCACTACCATCCAGACGCAAGCGTAGACGAGTGCCCATCATGCCCATCACCGTTGCAATACACACAGAGTTAGAGTTGCGGGGGTCACGCGCCTCAAGTTTCATACCTGCCTTGAAGTCGTTGGAGGGGGCGAGCCTGGCCTGGAAAGGGTCAGACAAAGGGGCCTTCATTCATTATCGTGCACTCTTATGTATAATAAGGATGATTATGATTGAATGTTTGGTATTTCTTGATGTTAAAGGGGCCCTACTATAGGAATTCAAATCTTCCTCTGTACATATATGATCAAAGTTGATTAATGTAGACATTGTTAAAATTAGATTTTGTTTGAGTGGTTAGATTTAAAGTTATCGCCTTTTAAAAAATCCATCCTTTTTAGCAGGCCGTTTCAGACGAACTCCGGTCAACGCATCACAACTGGACTTGGTCTTGATTGGCTCAGCTCACTAAACAGTTGCTAAAATCCTTCCAATCAGGCAAGTTTGACCTGACAAACCCCCTGGAAAGCCTCCACTCAGCAGGTTTCACTCATTTGAATTAGAGGAGCCGGTATTATCTGTCAATCAGTGTCCAGTATTGTGACTGCTCTGACTATGAGAGCTTAGTCTAAATTACATATATTTACAAAACATCATGAAGAACATTATTGCTATCCTACGGTCCTGCCATAGTATATTTGAAAACAAAAACCAAACGGAACAATATGGGACAATATTGCGACTTAATGATCAGCTACCTGTCTGAAGCAGTTCGGCGAGGCGGCGGTGGAGGAAGTTTCCCTCAGGTACTCCTCCCAGCTGAATGGCTCTAGAAACAGGGTGGAACGAACTATCGATTACTGAAAGTTTGTAATTACGACCGACTGGAGCGGAACACAAAGAAATGTGAAATACAGCACGGTTCAGTTACTCCGGGTTACTGAAATGTACTTGAATGAAATGACCTGAACAAACTGGGGCCGGATTCACAAAACCTTCTTAGGAAAAGAAAATCTTCTTAAGTGCTATTTTTTTTTAAACTTTAGTCTAGTTAAGAAAGGTATTCGTTAAAATAGTTCTTAAGTATTTTCTTAACTTTCTTCTTGTTTTGCTTCCTAAGAAAAAACATACAAATAAATGGGATTCTTGAAAGCAAAGTTCTCAAATTGTTCTCACATTTTTTCTCAACTTTACGAGAACCTTCCAGTTGTTCCAAAAGGTCAGCCTCTAAATTCATTCATTTAAACACATTTTACACAATTGAGTACGTATTTCAAAGTATTATAGTTTAACTTACTGCATCTTACATTTTAAGCTTGAAATTGTATTGTTAAGCATAGCTTGTCACTGGTGTATGTCTCATGAAAAGAAACTACCAAGTTAGACAGTTACACTTAATAGGCCTTTAGCCACAAGGCAGTAACCAATGTCTGAGCCTTTTCCTACACTCAAACTTACTTATTTAAGTAAACCATAAATATAGCCACCCTAAATAGATGAAAGTTCTACAGTATAGGTTACAGCGAGAGGAAAATCCCCCTTTTATGAATGTTTACATAACGGTTGCTAGGTAAGACCTACTGTATATTTGAGAAGTTCCTAAGTAAGAAACCAAGAGAAGTTTGTAAGAGACAAGACTACCGTAATCTTAGGAAAATATTGAAGAATTGCACTTAAGAGCCTTCTTAAGAACTTCCTAAATGTTCTTCTTAGGCATGCAGCCTCTTAAGATCTATCTTAAGAGCGTGTCTGTGAATCCGGCCCTGGAGTTACTGAAAGGTTCTAGACAGAACTGGAATAGATTACTGATCACTGTTAATGCAAACACTGTGACAGAACTGGCTGGAGGAGAAACTGTTTACTCAAAAGGTTGCAGACTACACTGTTAATGAAAGGATTGAGAGAGAACAGGAACAGGCCAGAGATCAGATTTGCCCACCATTCGATTTGTCGAGAGCAGAGCCCGCTGTGATGCTGCTGCGTTTCTCCTTCTTCTCCTCTTTTTGGTCTGAAATCAAAGGTGATTCAACCACTCATCAGCATTTGGGAGCTACTAATATACAGAATGTAACTGCTATGATAATGAAGCCATATAATTTGTGATTATTATGGGACTGAGAGCACATGACGAGATGACTTAAATTCTAATTGTCTGGTAAGAAACTTCAGTTAGGATTGTGTTCTTGTAGACATCTGTGGTGATGTGGCGTGTTTCTTATTCGTGTATATCGTTGTTACGACTTAGATTATCAAACTGTTGTTTCTGAGTACATTTGAGAATCAGTTGTGGAACTATAATAGCATGATAACCAAGACACACACTGACAAATAGCACAGTGATGTGAGTATTACTAAACCTCCGAGCCCTTACCTTTGTGCGGTGTTCTGCCCATAGTGACCGGAGGTAAATGTACTGCTCCAGATGGGGTGAAGTCAGATAGGCAGGGACCTTGCCAGTTTCCTACACATACACTGGAGAAGACACAGACACAGTCCAGAGAGTTCATCCATCCATATTACCAGACTGCAAAAACCCATGGTAGGCCTATACACTGTAGGTAAACATCTTGGGATGGTAACTGATTAATCTGTTACTGATACAATTACGTTTTTTCCCCCCAAAATGTAACACATTACAGAATTACAAGTAACTTTCTTCAAATTTTAATCAGTTACATGATGCACTGGTTAACTCAAATTCAGTAATGTAAGTGGATTACTTTGAAAGACCCTTTGAGAGCCCCCCCAACCCCAAAAAATACATAGATTATAAACTGAAATTGTAATTTGAACAGTGTTACGATCATCATCTCTGTGTAAAATTGCATGCATGTTCATAACCTCACAATCAAAGTGCCTTTTTCTCTTCAAATGCCCTTTTCTCTTCTTTTTGGTTTGTTTGTTTTAATGGAGGTTTCATTCAGTAACTGTAGCAGGAAACAGTTCCGAATATTTTTGTAATTGGATCACCGTAATCCTGTTACATCTAGTCCATTACTCATATTGTGGTTATAAGAAGATTATAATATTTCCTCATTTACTGAAACTTCACACATCAACAATGCAACAGTCATAATGAATGCATTCTATCCCAATGCAAACATCTAATTCTATTAATTGTGAATAATTGCTGGAATTTTAATATTTATAAAAAATATCATACCAAAAATGCTACAAATGTATGAACTCGTGTTAATGTAAGGCACTCTAGATAAACGTGTCCACCAAATGGCATGTGTTATGCTATTTCACAAGTCCAAACAGGCTCCTCTGGCAAAAGAGTTTGAAATAGTACTTTCATTTAGCAGTTTTGCCATACAGGATCTATTATTAAGAAACAACATTCACTCATGATGCACTGTCAAAATTCGTAATCCCCCAAAATACGGTTAAATACAGTTCAAGATAATATTAGAATTACAATGTAGTTGTTACCAACCACACTGTTTGCAGTGGAAGTCTGGTAGAATAATCCGGTTCAGGTTTACAATAACATGGAGCATAGTCCCACTTCCTGCAAAGTGCTTACATGGTGCCAACTCAAAAAAAAGCAGATGAATAAGCCAAGGTATACAAGAGCTTCAAAGTGAGTGATAAATTCCAAATGAAATCCAGAAATTGGAAAGTTAAAAGCCCTCCAGAAGCCAGACAATGTCTCCTTTCCTCGTCTGAAAAATTGTAGCATTTGCAGTGTATTCTAGCTGTCCCTCCCTCTCGAGTCCCCTCTGTCTTAGCTGTGAATCCCATTGAGGAGGGAGCCATAAAGATTCCAAGCTGCCATAAAAAGCCATTAAGAAGTGTGGATGTGGGGAAGGCTGCTGGCTAACATGAAAAGGATTCCAGCTCCGCTACTCGCCCATCTCCAGACTGGCTCTGTGTTTGCATTGGTCTGTCTGCCTCCTTGAAGAGGGTCAGACAAAACCCCCGGCAGACCAGGAAGCACTTAATTTTTACAACCTCCATTTGAGGCAGGCACTGATCTAGGATTAGCGTAATGTTCACAAACCCTCATAGTGAGAAGATCTGAAATCTGACCCAAGACCTGGTCCCAGGACACGTTACTGTAACTTCTGCTTGATAAGAGGAGTTGTCCAACTTCTAGGTTTATCTTCTTTTCCATCAGACAACAAATTAGGAAAAAAGTCATACTTTGCCCAAAGATGTTCATGTTATAATGATGCAAAACAAAATTAAAACAGCATAATACATTCATTTAAACTGCATTATGAAGCATTTTTGCATTTAGAAAAACGAAAGTTTCAATCATATTTGATAATCACACAAATATTGTTATTTGTGTGTGTAACTTAACACAACAATTAGAAATGTAATATGCAGTAACATCAACCATGCATGAAACAAGTAAGGTCATAGTAGGTTATATTGGCATAATATTTTCCACTGTAGTTTATAACATGACACATAGTATCTACAAATACTGTGTTAAATTAAAGAATATGACTTTAAGATGCAATTTGCACCTGTAATAAGTTTCTTTACATATTTCCTACATACATGCATGCAATATAGACATTTTGATTTGTGATGGAATGAGGAAGTTGCTCATTTTCATTCTGCTAGTCCTGCTCTTCCAGAATATTAGTTTATGCCCACAGGTGATGTGCTAACACGCCTTAACTGGAAAATGGTCTTTGTGTAACAGTGTTGACAGAGAGGCTAATTTAACACAAATAGCCCTAATTATGTATAAATTCTAAGGTGATCTGCCCTATGAGAAGGGTAAAGTATAGGAATAGCATTAGTGGACTAGCCTAATCAGAACTAAAAAGTTAATTATTCTGTTAGAGCAGAGTAAACCATCACCTCCAGTCAGTGTTCCTCACAAGGCAAACAACCACTAATATAAACAAAAATCAACAATATTCCCAGAAAAGCATTAACTTCTGTTTATTCCCCTTTAAAGACATATAACTTAGATGAGGTTGGTGTAAATCCATGGCACATCCTCCATGAATTTACATCATAAAGATTTAATGTCAGCCTAAACAAGTGGGTAAAGTGAGTTGAGGTGTATTTACCCTCCACCACAGACCTGTGTGGGACTAAAGGGGAATTCGCCTGGTGAATTTCACAATAACGCAAACGTCCCGCATCGTTTTAAACCAAATGTAGAAACATCCCCTCGGCCATGTATGCCTGGCCTTGTCTCTGTGGAGCCTGGGGGAGTAAAGCTCATGTTACTGAGGGGCGCGCGCCGCTGCGCTGCTCAGCAGTGGGCGTCACCTATAGGATGGTGACATACGATGGCTTTATATCAATTTACCACATCAAGCAGCAACTTTCCTGTCACTACTGAACTGTTTAGCCTCATATTTTAGTAACAACACCACGTCATTCCTTCGTGGGGATGAGGTGTTGTCGTGTCGTGGGAAAAGAAGCCCATTTTGATTTGCCACGTGCATGAGGTTAGGTTGCGGGGGCAATTAAAGGCTGAAGAGGCAGAAGATACGACCCGTCAAATAACATCTGAAGAAAAGTGTGTGACGCATTTTCATTTGGGTTATGCTCACGTTTTGTGGGCGGGACAGCGCTCATTAAAATACACAGCGCTACATTATAACAACGGACGGGATACTGTTAAGTCAGTGGGATTCACGTCCGAAACGTTTTCTCTGTTATTCTCTGGAGGAATTCACTACCTAAATAAAACGCGGTGCGAAATCTGCAGGGTTCAGTGGTTTACTGTTAGGACTCTGCGTCTGCAACAAATACAGTAGACACATGCGCTTCTATCACTGCATTCAGACTGATAAGACAACGACTCGCTTCTGATTACACCCCGGAAAACAAACGAGAGTGAACCCCATAACTTAACGATGAAACATGAGCCTATACCCACCGTTTGGACAAGGTATTTGGATGGGAGATTCCTCACTTTCTATCAGATGCAAGCCGCCATATTCGCTGCACCTCCGCGCATGTCCACCGCGCAGAGCTGTAATTCATTTTTCCACTGGAGGTACAAAAAAAAAAAAAGAAAGAGGAAAAAAGAGGAAGAATTCTTAATTGATCACCTTATGAGGTCGTAAATGTTTGATGTTGATCTTTGATAATAAACTGCATGACGTAAGGAAACGAAAACATGAGGATTTAACCGTGCGTCTTGTAATCCAGGGGAAATTAATGAGGATGAAATACCTGCAGGCACTGGACGGTCAAATGTCAAATGTGAGTGGCTGCCGACAATAAAGCAGACCACTGCAGCCTAATGAGAAGAAGAAGAAAAAACTCTATACCTTCACAAAACTGTTCAGTGGCTGGAATGATGGTGATTATGATAGAGAAAGAGTGATAGAGAAAGATGAAGGCATGGAGTGAGCCAGTAAGCCAGTATCTTTTTGCCTTTGCCTAGAGGAAGAAAGGGAAAATATGAAAATATTGAGAGATTATTGATTGATGAAGACAGATTATTACACAAAAGGTTAACAACATAGTCAGCCAGGCTGGGGGAAAACAGCATGCATGCTCAGCAAACCTTCCCAGGATAACCAAAGGTTTGAAAACAAGATACCCTTCAAGAAAGAGTTTAGGTTTTCAGATGTTAGTGGTGTGTGTGTGCCTATTTATAGGCTGCTGGTAAAATGTGGAGTTCACACCTGGCTTCAACTCGAACCAAAGACAGATTTATTTTAGTTTCTTCTCTCTCTTTTTCTAGCCTCAAACAACAAATGTGGTAATCAATCTAAGGGAGAAATCTCTTTTTTGGCGAGGGCTGTTATTGAGACCAAATGTTCTGTGTGGACTATACTGACTATAGTTAGAGTTAGAACATGTGAGTGGCTGACAATAAAGTAGCCCAGTGAAAAAGGTTAGACTACACTTTCCTAAAAATTTTATGTCATCTATTTCGTAAATATATTTATAGTAAATGTATATATATAGCTCTAAGCGTTCTATCTTGTATATCCTTTAAATATATGTATATATGCCATGGTTTCAGATAGAAGCCTTTTTTTATATATAATTACTTGAAATCATGCATGGTTTGATATGAAAACTTCATATTATGCTCCAACGGTTTGAAAGGGTTCTATAAAGGGACTTCAGCACAGTGTATTCTTCTTGAAAATAACTTATAATAAAATATAAAATACAACAATAGAATATTCTTAACCAAGAACAATTGTTTTCCTTCAGGGACACATTTTTTTATTTATTTTTATTTTTATTTATTTATCATTGTGTCCTAATGAGCATTGGTATTCACAACTGTTTGCTAAAGTTACTATAGTGAACCTTTCTCTAGGAGTGTAGGTAGTTATAAGAACAATTAGCCCAGAGGATGATGTGGAAGTGAATCACATCCGGCTGAAAGAGAGAACACTGGCCTGTTCAGGAGGCTGTTGTTTTGCACAACAGTCGCTTTGCTATTACATTCACTATCCACATTATTAGCAACACCTGCTCATTCCATGAAATAGACTGGGGAAACTGTGACTCACTGATTTCACTAATTAAATCCAATTCAGTCATGAAGGGGAGATGCAGGTGGAGAGAGAGTGGAGACAAGCTAAAGGAGGATTTTTAATCAGTGAAGCAACTGAGATCTGGATTGAGCAAAAGGGGAAGCAAATCATTAGGAGGGTGTAACATTTTGTAAAACGTGTGTACGCTATTTATTGAACTATAATGGATATCAGATATGTCCCAAGAACGTTATATAGCCAGGCTGAAGCGTATTTCCATCGCAAAGTTGCTCTCATTTCATTTTGATCACAGAGCACAGGCTGCTAGAAAAAGCCACTGCTGGAACGCACAGAAGGATCCGCCTTCTGGACCACAGGCTTGGTTTGCTGCGAGGCGATTGGCTGA
>OMLI01033430.1:0-10158 GCA_900302605.1 Rondeletia loricata
AGTTCTCAAATCCTTGCACACTAGAGAGGCAATAGCTGTGCTTGATGTGTGTATTTGTTTGTGCGTATGTGTATATGTGCGTATGTGTGTGTGTGTGTGTGTGTGTGTGTGTGTGTGTGTGTGTGTGTGTGTGTGTGTGTGTGTGTGTGTGTGTGTCTCTGTGTGTGTGCAAGTGTGTGTTTTTTTCAGGATTTGCATCTGCTCTTTTTCGACGCTCCATGAAGACTCATTAGTCTGGCCAAGTGAAGGGCAGAATAACTGATTCGTCAGTGAACAAAAGAGCGAGAGAGAGAGAGAGAGAGAGAGAGAGAGAGAGAGAGAGAGAGAGAGAGAGAGAGAGAGAGAGAGAGACCATAGAGTGAAAGTGCCTGCTCCTCACGTCCCCATCTCTCCATCTCTGAACAAGGCAAGCAGCCTTCGTTAATGAATTGGACTGTCCCACGCTAATGAATGGAGCCTGGAGATGGGCGAAAGGAAATGAAGGGAGTAGGGAGGTGTCAAACTACATGAGCGATGAAGTAGCTCATATCAGGGCTTATATTACCGAGGCCTATTAGTTCTCCTGTCTCTACTGGCCGTAGACGTAATGAGGCAGACTCCACAGACCAAATTGATGCTCTATCTTACTCTCGACTTCAGAATAAAGATCAGGCAGATGAAGGATGAAGAGCCTTGTGGATGTGTTGTACAACAGGCTGCTCTTCTTATAAAATTGACATGACTCAGGCACATATCCTTAGGAGAGTGTAAGGACATTTTTTGTTTTTGTTTTCTCTGCTCAAATAAATTTAACTTCAGTCAATTAAGGAGTTTATCGTGAGAAAAGGTGAATGAAGCTATTACAAATTCACAATGAAGCATTATGGCTTTGACTTGATGAGGATGTCTGTCAACAGGATTTCATAGATTTTCAAACTACATGGAATCTTATGAACAGTGGAAGGTATTGTGACTTTGAGTTACCAATCTTGAGAAACACCCTATGCATTAAACAATTATCTATGAGGGCATGATATGAGTTCAGAAAAACCTCCATAATTCAGGTATGTTCCATTACGCTACTCCTCTCTCTGTACCACAATGACTGCAGTCAGTTTGACTTTCTTCCTACACGGCTTGTTCTTTGTGTGACATTTTGACACGCTTTGCCCTTATCATTCCTGACATGCACTGTGGGCGACAGTCAGAGCGGAGTGATCATGGACTAAATCTCTCATTAAAGGAAGTGCTTCTTCCTAAGATGGCAGAGAGGGCGAGGGAGGGAGAGAGCTGACCTTATTAACAAAGCCGTGTAGGTGAACTCTGTCATGCCATCATTTAAATCAACCTTTCCCATCTTGTCTTGGCACTGAAGGGCTCATCAGGTCATTATTCCCCTATGTCACATCCGTGTACCGCTTGCAGCTCCCCTCATTTAGAAGGAACACTGAGGCCAGGATGTGGAGGCTCGTGCCTTGGCTCCAACATGTTTTATCCCTTGGGCAGACAGGACTTGGGTCATTTTTGCCACCGCCAATCTCACGGTCAGCCATTAGGGAAAAATGTAAAAGTGACCTTACGTTAGTGGGTCAAGGGTGAGCTCATACAGACACAGGGAAGAGTCCACACCAGTGGAGTTATTTCCAGGTATCTGGTCTTCAGCCTTACAAATCCAACGGAGATATCGATCCATCAGTTGGAATGAGCCAGCGAGCCTCTATAAGCCTGCCCACCAGCCTTGACTCTGAAGGCAATTAAAGGCCTATCCCGCCTCTGGGTGATTCATCTGTGTCCACAGACAGGGAAGATGGAGTAGGACTATATGTTCAGTAGCTCCTCAAGGGAGGAGGGCAATTCCACACCCCCAACCATCCTGCCAACCAAAATCAAGCGCCCACATCCCCATCCTTACTACATTTGCCATGGCGGGAGGATGAAATATATGGACCGTGTCGATTACATAAACAAGGGAATTGATGTGACAAAGAAGAAAGTCTGACACATTTTAAAAGTATATCTTAATATAAACATTTTATTCAGTGCATTTTGTGTATACAACAAATAATAAACAACTGGAAGGTATCAGACAGCCACATCGTCTGCCTGTACATGTTGTTTTATCAGATTTAGCCTGGTAGTTTGGAACACATGATCCAACATGGGTTAATACACATAGCCTACATCATGCAGCTTTAGACCAGAATTCCCTGCTTTCTCCCATGCAACAGATAGGTTCACCTAATAAAAACCACCTCTGGAGGAACCCAAGAACAGAAAGCCTCACAGAAGCATGTACCAGAACGAAGTTATGTAGCCGAAGGGAAAGAGTACGTAGCCCACAAAAAGGGTCCTTTTTGTACGTAATTGTGTTTGTACATGCCCTGTGCAAGAAAGGGAAGATGTTCATTTTTTTTGTATATATGTTTTTTCTTTTTTTTTCTTCACTTTTACAAATATGACATATCCTATAAAATGTTAAGCCACCTAAAAGTCCACAGTATTCTTTTTTTAAATATAGAAAATTGTCACCACAATAAGTTACTCAAACACATAACAAGCATCCTGGGAAGGGGCTTGCACCATATTCCTATGGTGAACTGAATCAGTCCATAAGTCCACAAAAAAGGATGGCGGGGGGGGTCGAAGTATGACACAAGCACAGGGGAGGAAACAGACCACGAAGACAGGAGACAGAGACATTGTGACACAGTAGAAACAGAAGGGAACGGGGACACTGAACAGTCGTTTCATGCCTCTTTCTTAGAGCGCATCAGCAAAAAAGCACTAGAACACCGAGCACGCTGGCAACTCCCATGTGTTTAGAAATCCCTTCCTTTTTCCATTGTTTGTCTCTTCCTCAAAAACGTAGCTTTCTCTCATCGAAAATGTACATAAAAAAAAAAAAAAACTCCAGCTGTGCCTCTATACTGGCTTGGTTTTCAACGGCTTAAAGGGACACTCTTTCAGTTCTGTCTTTGGTGTGCTGGAACCCCTTTCAATGGTGAAACAGCAACAAAAACACAAATACTGAGGAGGGGAAGAGTACAAGAGGTGAAAAAGCAAAACCAATTAACAAATGAAAAGCTCTCGGCTAATTCAAAAATTTTGCAAAAGCAAGGCGCAGCTGTGGCATCTCAGAAAAACAAAAAGAAACTGCAGGAGCCACGCTGTCCCTCATATTTCAGGTCAGCTGAACACAGGCTTTATCTTCCCATGCTAGAGAGCTCAGTCTCTGAGCGTGTGCACTAGGACGCAGGAGAGCTACCGTCTGGCTGGAACAAAACCCCAGCAGCGCTAGGCTGTGCCACACCAGGGAGGTTATAGGCTTCATATTCACAGAAGCATGGATGAGACAGAGAACAGGGGTACTCTACTGTACCTCTGCAGCCTTGTAGACCAGCACCATCACCGGCTGCCCTGAACGCCTACCTGTCTACCTCCCTATCCCTGTCTGACAGATGCACGACCTAAGAAAACAAGTTATTGTCCACAGGAAATAAAGAAAAATTAAAACAACTTAAAGATGAGCTAAGTGGTAGGCGGTCATCACCAAAAGAAAGTGACCAAGAGAAGAAATCAATCTCAAGCCCCCAAAAATCTTTTTTTTTTCAAGTCCAGAATGGTTTATATGCCGTTACTTTCTTACTATTGATGTTGCGTTGCGACGGAAACAAAGACTGACCAGGATGGTGCCTAATAGATTGTGATTGGTGGTGTGTGGGTGTGTGGGTGGTTTGTTGTCGTAGCTAGTCCTGAACCACTGATTGGAGAGAGAAGTCTGCTTGGATTCACGCTCTGCTGGAGGTAAGGTTTCGTGGTTCTGCCCCAGGCCTGGGTTTGGTGGCCGGGCTACGTGGACTCATTCTGGCTCACGGCTTTGCCTCCGTTGAGCACAGCTGAGGCACTCCGGCTCTTGGTGGGCGTGCCGCTGCCGGAGCGGGAGAACTCTGTCAAGTCATGGAGGGACGGCTCTCTGTACATGGCCACTGTGGAAACACAGAGAGAGTGCGGATCAGACACACTCATACAACAACGGCAAGAGGAACTGTGATTTATAGTAATATGAAACAACAAAAGAGAATAGCATAGAAGTCTGTTTAGTTCGACTCTATTCACTCTATTCTGGTGATCCACAGTATGGCATTATAAATTCAGGAGCTGCTAGTACTTTAGCTTTGCTGTGTATGCAGCAATGGTCCATTCTGCATCTCAGCAGACACTTTTCAGAAGAAATATCAGTAATCTGAGGGTCAGTCTTTGGTTTCAGGATGCAGTCGACATCCTTCTGCTTAGAATGCTATCTGATGTCCATTCCTTGGGGAGTGTGCGGCTGAAACAGCAAACCCAACCCTTCAGACACTTCCCTTAGCCTAGCATTTTTTTGTTACAGCAGCGATCCACAGCGCATCCCTGTGTACACACATCAGTCAGTGGCAGGACTTCAATGGGAAACTGCTGATTATCGATACCTGGCTTGTTCGTGAAGGTATCATGAAATTATAACGGTAGGCGACTGACCTCAGGGGCATGGTATCACCTCAACACCAGCGCTGCTATTCATCTTTACATAGCCATCCCCGATAACAATCACCCAACTCCCCATGTTTTTTCCATCTCTCCATCTATTTGTCCCTATCTTTTCAGTGACAGATACACACCACCTGACAGACTACACACTCTCGTGATGAAGGCGGCTCTTTGTGGTAATGCATCATGACTTCTAGGAAGGGTTCTAACTTAAGAGGATTTTCCTGTTTGGGTTTGAATGACGCAAAGTGAACTTGCACAATCGCTTCATCCGGAGGAAGACAGAATGAGAGGCTGTGGGTTGAGACTCGCAGACTGGAACCAGAGGGGGAGTGAGAAGTGGCTGGCGGAGACGCTGTTGCCAATGCAGAGACAGCTTCTTAATTGGTGCCATGTAACACCCCTGCCTCTGAATCTTTATGAGCTGCTGCAACAAATTATTTTGTATGCTCTCTCTCTCTCTCTCTCTCTCTCTCTCTCTCTCTCTCTCTCTCTCTCTTTTTTTTTTTCCTTTGCAAAGCTCCAAAGCACTAGTTACATTTGGTTAACATTAAATATTCTGTAAATATTGTGCATTACTGTATAATTTAAAGTTTGTGCAAGAATGTTGAACATCTTTGTGTATTATAACTAACTTCCTTATTTAATTTATTCTTTCATTTTGGATTTGCTTTTGCTTCATAAAATGCAATATTTGTGCTTTTGGATAAAATACACAAAAGGCAGCCGAAAGCCGTAGTATCTCTTTGATTAATATTCTCATCCAGCGGTCATCTATTCTTATTATTCTCTCTTACTCCTTCTCTCCATTTCTCTCTCAGTATAAAGCAAGGCGATCATTCTCTGGCTATTGAGACCCCCTGGATGGCCCGTTAAATGGAAGTGAAAAGCTATTATAGTGATCTCAGAGGGCAGACATGGATTCTTAATAAGCTGCTGGCTGGAGGAGCTCCACCAACCAAATGAAGAATTTCACTACAAAACTCTCTCACTCTTACAAAATGATTTTAACTCACCAGGCATTATAACTGTAGTTTTATCCAACTAATCAAAACCTCTGCAATGAAGAAGAATGCCGTGGTGTGCATTACTCGTCTCTCTAGTATGAATACAGTATGTACAGCTTCTTTTCCATTCCTCTGAAAAAATCTGCATCACTGCAAGACTATATAATACTGCACTGTAATTATAATAATAGGTCTGGGCAATAATTCAATATCATAATTTATTGTCTTTTAATAGAATCACATCATGATGAAATAAGGATGTCAAGTTATTGTGATACACAGTTCTGGGGTCTAAATGATAAAAAGCTAATATGAATTACAATCTCTCACAAACTGAGATCTGAAACAAATTAGGGAATATTATTTGAAAATTACAAAATTTTATTGTGCTTTATATTACCATGCAGTTCAATGTGATAAACATCAATTTGATTATTTAGCGTGGTTTTGCATATGCTAGTAGATATCATTATATAGCAATATTTAAATACTTTCTTATTATTATCGTGATATAATTTTTTCCCCAAATTGCCCAGCCTTATATAACTTACTGTATAATACTGTACTGTATCTAATACTTACCATACTGTAATACCATACGCTTGCATTGGGTTCACCACTTCTTTTGACCTGTCTATTTAGACACCAGTAATTACTTGACAGAGCTAGATAATAGATAAAAAAATGATGCAGTGAAACCACAGATGGAGCCAAATTTGACAGATCCAATTGGTGAAACAACTCAACAATCAACAATCTAAATAAATCGCCCTCTTTTTTCGTCGCTTGAGTATTTTGTGCTGCAAGCGGTTCCTTTCTCACTCAGACATAATTTCATCTGAGTGCTCTCCTTTCATCCCACTGAAGTGAAAACAGACACTCTCTCTCTGCTGACAGGTAAATCTGTCTTGTTGGAGATGAAAGGACTGTGGCCTTTTCAACAGAGAAGAGAACCATTTCTCCCCCTCTCCTCCCCTTCTCCTCTTTTCTCCACAGCCACGCTACACACAGGCACATAGCCTGGGTGGGTGGGGTTCTCCCTGACTTCACTGTAAAATAAAGCCCTGGGTGCTTCTATTCAAAGTATATAATCATATTATTCCTGCTGCCTCTGGCCACAGACAATGGCTCTGCCTCGCTCTACATTCTGCCTGCAGTGGAGTGTGACCAGCTGGTAGGAGCCACTGAATAGTGCGGTCCACGCCGCCACCTCCAAGGAGAAGGCTAAACGGCAGGGAGGCACATAGGCAGCAATTCCCTTAGTCTTTAGAAAGAGAATACCCACATGGACAGAGACCATACAGGAAATGGGGACATTTAATCACAGAAAACGCCTAGTGGTCTTCCTGGAAGGTCTCCCATTTTAACAAACAATCCCGTTGCCAAAGCTAGAAAAGTGACATTGCTGAATAATCCAGAAACTTTCTCAATAGATTGCGCAGGTACAGGAACTTTATCCTCAAAGTAAACTACTGCACTATTCTGAAGGTTTAACAGCATGATATGAAGGAGGATCTGGGCAGGCTCACCTTTCAGAGGTTTGGGGAGGAAGTGGGCTGCTGCCTTGTTCTTCTTGACATGGTTGCCCTTCATGATTTCTCCTTCTTTGTTCAGACCGAGGTACCAGCCCCTGCCCGACTGCTGCTGGCGGTAGATCATGGAGGAGTACGTCACGTAATAGTTCTCAAACACCGACTCCTTGAACTTGCACTCCGGCGTAAAGTGTTCCTGGGGAAAAGTGAGAAGCAGACAGAGTGTATAATAGTTGTTGGACACTAATCAACAAGGTCTTTTACATCCTCTTACGAACAGAGAGCGACTGAAATGTAATAGCTAATCACTTGAGAGTGCAACTTAATAACGGTACGGTGCGGTGCGCTGCACGTCCAACACACTCAAACGGGAAACAAATCAAGGATCTGTCTCAAGCCTCACGCCGCTGATTCAAGATTTCCGTCTCTTGAGAATTTTCTAACTCTATTAATTCCATTTACTGTAGTGAATAATGTAGCACTTTATGGCATAGATAACAGTGATGTGACAGACACAGAGGACCATTAATAAAACATTCAGGCAAGATGAAGCGTATATTCTCATTTTAATTCCAGCTCTAAATTATGTATCGGGCAATTCATTATCTTTCAGAGGTTTGTGCCCAGCATGATAAGTGACTGCTATCATTTGACTTGTCATCATACTATTGAAGTGCTGACCTCTTTTCAAAGTACAGACAAAGAATATAATGGAGGTGCTTTTTCTAGCTAACAGGTTTAAATGCAATCTGTGTGTACTTCTGTGTGTGTGTGTGTGTGTGTGTGTGTGTGTGTGTGTGTGTGTGTGTGTGTGTGTGTGTGTGTGTGTGTTCTGCACCTTTAAAAATATGATATCCAGGTACTTCCATGTCTCATTCACATTTGTTCTACGGAGCATGGCTCTAAGGGGGAACTGGTTTTGTTTCATCTTCCTGACTCCATACTGTACAATAGTTCACTCTCCCTTTTCTCTCCACTGCCTATGTTTGGTTTAGACTCCAGTGCCCATATAGGATTTGGCCATTAATGCTACACCAGTGTGGCTGACGTTTATTTCCCCTGAGGCAAGCTTGTGTGTGTGTGTGCATGTGTGTGTGTGCATGTGTGTTCTGCGCCTTAGTTTGTCCAATTTGTGGAGCTGCTTGGTGGTGAGTCTACAGAACAGAATGTAATCAGTTAGGAGGAGAGAGCGTCCCCCCTGAGAGAGGAGAGACTGTGTGTGTGCATGGGGGAGAGGCATTCTCTGGGCAATGGAAGGCACCTGAAGCTACTCAGCAGTGCATCGTTCCTGCCATGCTCTCATTTCATGTAACTGCTTTCCATTTGCTTTCGGATTTTTATTTCTTCCTTAGGACAGAATATGCACTCTGTCTGCAAATGAAAACATAACGCAAACACCGCACACCCACACAACTATACTGTTGTGCGAGCACATGGACACACGTCACCTGGGTGGGTGTCAGTGGTGACAGATGACGTATCCCTGGGGCCAAAGACCCGCTGTGAGATCATCACAAACAGCATTTCACTATCAGCCAGGCAGTCATCAATAACAGCCTCTCCGCTTTTCATAACTGTTCAACAGCGTCACTCTCCATGTGCGGGGGCAATAGTACTTCACAAGACTGAGTGAGGTTTGTGTCTCCCTACAGTAGTTCACAACCACACTCATCATGGACTTAGTCATCTCCTCTCATCCGTCATCCTCTCGCCTTGCCTTGCCCAGACAACGCCCGCCAAAAAACGGTGACAGAAACAGAGCTGATGTCACCGGGAGCTTGTGACATGCCACCTCTATGGGGATACATCCTGTTGGCTGGCTCAGCCCTGGTTCTCAGCTAAGCTGCAAACTAACAGGGAGGGGACCAACACGCCATTTGTCTACATGCTAAGCGCACCAGGAGGGCTGGAGAAGCGGCCGGGGGCATATGATGTTGCTGCACAGTAAAAACTGAGGGCTCCCAAAATGTTACTTATTTTGGAAAAAAGAGCACACAGAAGATCTTGAAGATGAAAAGATTGAAGGATTGGTTATTAAGTGAACGAGAAGTGACATGTACACTTGACCTCTGTTCATGTAGATTTGTGGTATTGTTTTGTCCCAAAGGAAAGCAAATCACCAGAAGCGCTAGTGAGAAAATGTCACCTTTTAAAGTCTTCTTGTCATAATTGGTTTCAGAAAGCACCCTTTTTGAAACAATGTATCATTAGACATGGTATATTTATGTGTAACCCTTGTGAAAGCGCTGTGTACCTGTGATGTTTCCATGGTAACTATGTGATATATATATCTTTTTTTTTTTACCTCATGTTTTAAGAACTGTTTTAGTTCCTCTAATTGGTCAAATGTGCAACAATATTTTACTTTGAACCACCTGATTTTGGAAATGGTTCAAACATCATTGAAGGTTTTGGAAACGTTAGCCTCTCCATCACATCATATAGGCTCACACACATGGTATGAGAACAATTCCAAACTTGTCTCTGGTAGAGTATGAATTATTCTGGTGGGTTTTATTTAACTGTATTATCACATCTCAGAAAATGTGTGTGGAGTGTTCAACATGGTGAGGTAAAGCAGAGGTGAGATTTATATCGAGAGCAGCTCTCTCGTTTATGCCACTGAACTAAAACATTTCCAAAAGAAAGGAAAATCGTAAGAATGTTAAACTGTGTACGAAGCCTCTGAAACTATTTGTCACAACAAATCATAGAGTTCTACTGACAAAAGGTTCTTAGGCACAAAACAAATGTAACACATTTTTTGAATATGAGGTGAGGTTCTAGAAAATGTTGTAAGGCGACAGAGATCCCTTTTACTCAGCTCGTTTTGGTTTGATTCAGCAGTGTTGAAATATGTATCTGTAGTCACTAATAGTTTATCTGGTTTTCAATAGTCAGCTTTGAGCTGACGCCATGGAAATCAATGTCTATCAGAGGCCATGTCTGCACTTAGTTTTGTCTTTGATCTCAGCCTCAGCCATAGACAAGCCTATGGATATCTAGACTGTGTGTGTGTGTGTGTGTGTGTGTGTGTGTGTGTGTGTGTGTGTGTGTGTGTGTGTGTGTGTGTCTGTGTGTGTGTGTGTGTGTGTCTGTCTCTGCCTACCGCT